>PVIY010049712.1:0-16580 GCA_004026745.1 Myrmecophaga tridactyla
GATGGTGGTTTGATCTGGACATTTTCCCAGCCTCAAAGCCATAAGCAAATAAATTTCTATTGTTTAACTTGTCATTTCATGGTATTTGCTTTTAGAATCCTAGGAAAGGAGAAAAGGAACCCTGTTTTCTTAGCCACACTTCCAACAAGCTGAGCTGAGGTTGGGGTGGGGGAACATACCCTATGCAAGTGCCAAAACTCCTGCTGATCTTACCGAAATGTACTAGATTTTCTTCAATAAATGTTTCTCCATTTGTTATATGCCATTAGGACTATTCCCAGTCACTTTAAATAATTTTTTACAATTAAATTTTTAGGGTGGCTCAGTGGCAGAGTTCTCACTTGCCATGCTGGAGACCCAGGTTTGATTCCCGGTGCCTGCCCATGTTAAAAAAAAAAAGAAAAAAAATTAAATTTTTAAAATAATTTTCATCAGCTGTGGTTATTTTGCTGGAGAGCTGTTCTGTGGACTCCTCACACCATCCCAGATTCATTCATTTTTTTACTTTTTTTCTTGAAACTTTGTTGGTCATTCCAGTGTAAAAATTAATGTCTTTATTAGCACTGATAGTTTTTTTAATTCTCTGTTTTGATAAACACATCTGTTCTATTTTATTTATTTATTTCTGAAACATGATTTGGTAAATATTAAACTTCTTGGATATTGATTCTTATATCTCTCATACTTTCTAATTTTCCATGCTCCCTCTGAACACTAGGGTGAAAACTCCACTTTTTCCAAGCATTAGAATGATAGCCGGGCCCTCCATAAATGCCAGGGCACAGACTCCACCCTCTGAGAATACTGGGGTGGTAACTCTCTTCCTGAGCAACAGGGCAAAAGGCCTGCCCTCTCCAAGCACTGGGGCAGATGCACTCTTTCCACAAACGTGGGTTTGCTCTTTTGACCCAAGAAGATGTCTTCAGTCCAAGCCAATGGTTCTGCCCTTGAAATTATTTTCCCTTTAGTTTATCCCTTTACTGTCCCTTTGAGTCCAGGCTGGCAGTGGTTCCATTCATATAGACCTCACAGAAATTTGTTGGTTTTGTGTGTAATGCACAAGATTCAGATCCATCAGACAAAACAACTTTCCATAGTTCCTTTCTGCATAACTTCCTCTCCAATCCTGAGTTGTATGGAAATTGCTAACTTGTTCCATGTTCAGTTAAATCCTCACAAGGAATACTATTCTCTGGCAATTTGCTTTCTAGAAGTTTGATTTTCCAAACTATCAATTTTCATCTTCTTTCTGTCCATGATTTACCATAGCAAGGAGGAACCAGGTTGCATTTTCCACATTTAACTTGGAAATCTCTTCAGCTAAATATCCAAGTTCATTTGTTTTCAAGTTCTGCCTTTCATCTAATATCAGAATTCAATTTTGCCAAGTTCTCTGTCACTTTAAAACAAGGATCATTTTGCTTCCAGTTTCCAAAACATATTAATAATTTTCTTCTAAGGCCTTATCGGAAGTGTCTTAACATCTATATTTCTATCAACAGTCTCTTCAAAGCATTCTAGGCCTTTCCACCAAGCACGTCACAGTTCCAGCCTCTATCCATTACCTAATTCCAAAGCTGTTTCCACATTGCTGGTATTTGCAATAGCAGCACCCTAGTTCTAAAATCTGTTTCTGTTTCTTAGGGTGTTCAAAGCAAATACCATGAATTGAGTCAGGTTAAACTATGAGATTTTATTCCGTAATGGTTTGAGACTGGGAAATGTACAAATCAAGGCATCCTCAAGGTAATGATTTCTTACCCTCCAAAAATATCTGCCAGAGATCCTTGGATTCTTTGTTACCTGGTGGCATCTGCTTATCTCTCCCTTCTCTTCTGGGTTTCATTGATTTTGGCTTCTTGCTTGTGTAGCTTTCTCTGAATTTTATTCTCTTATAAAAGACTCCAGTAATAGGCTTAAGACCCATTCTGGTTGGAGTGGGTCACACCTTAACTGAACTAACCTCATCAAAAGATCCTACTTAAAATGGACTTACATCTACATGGATAGATTAGATTTAAAAACCTGCTTTTCTAGAGTATATATAGCTTCAAAATACCACAACTCCCAATCAAGGGATACAGTATCTCACCAGCAGGAGCAGGACAACAGTATCTCTCATTCTCTTGAACTCTAAGTTGCAGAAGCTTGATTCCTGGTGAGTGCATATGAGGTATCAGTGACTCCCTTCTCCCACTCAGCTCCCACTTATAAGGCAGAGGCTGTACATAAGGCATGGCAGTCTGAAAATTCTGTGGTTCTAATCACCCTCACCCAAGCTCGCTCATAAAGCAGAGGCTCCACATTAGGAAAGGCAATCAAAGAAGATTGGAGGCTATATGGCATGTTGTTTAGTGCTTGGAGCAATGGCTCAGAGATTTTCCCCAGGGGGACAGTAAGCTCTCCCTAAAAGAATACATTTTACTGGAAATAGAATTTGGGGAAGGCCAAGCCCTAAGTGAAGTCTAAAAAACAATGGAGTTTGGGTCAGAGTAATTAAGAGGTGGCTGGTAGACCTATGAGAGCAACAAGCTAAACTCTAGGCCAGCTAGTTTATCAATGAAAAAATGGAAAGAAGCCCCTAAGAAAACAACTAATATAAGCCCTCCTGGGGTCAGAAAAAAACCTTGAAAACTGGCCTCATAAACAATCTCTAACCAAATTTAATTGACTCAGACATAAAGTAACTTATGCCTCAGGGCATGGCCATAGAGTAATCAGCAGGCAATTAGTGGAGCCTAACAGCTGGGTGTGATACCAAAGGATGCAGACAATTTAACAGAGAGATCAGAGAAATAGAGTCAAAGAAAGCCCTTTGAAAAGCAATGTTATCTCTTGGTGCCTGTGCACATGCCAAGGCTGGATCCAATGAGTAGCCTCAACGATTTTACCCTGCAGGTAGAAATAGTCTAGCCATGTCACTGAGCAAATAAATGAGCAAACAACCACAAAAGGCTCTGAGAGGGGAGAAGGGAGTCAGAATCCAGAATTGCTATCCTATATTTTCTGAAATGTCCAAGAAAAAATTATGCATCCTACAAAGAAACACAAAAGTATGACCCATACACAGGAAGAATAAAAACCATATAACAGCAACAGAAATAGCCTATTAGAAGGCACAGATGTTGGATTTAATGGACAAAGACTTCAAAAAAGCAATAAAAAATAGGTCCAAATAACTAAAAGAAATCACATTTAAAGAAGTAAAGAAAGCTGTGTGTGCTGGTTTCAGAAAACCATGTTTTTCTGAAAAAGCATTTTTCAGAAAAAAACATGTTTTTAAAACCATTCCTGTGGGGGCTGACCTATTGTGTGGGGGACCTTTTGATCAGGTTGTTTTAATTGAAATGTGACCCACTTCATTCAAGGTGGTTCTTAATCCTTTACCGGGGTCTTTTATGAGAGTTCAGAGAGAAACACCCCGAGAGAGAACTCACAGAGGGAGAATATCCCTGGAGATGTTAAAAGTGGATCCACAGAACTGAGAGAGGAAGGCACTGAAATTAGAAGGGGGAACCAATGAAACCCCAGGAATGAAAGACCAACAGGCACTGGCCAGCTGCCTTCTCATGTGACACAGGATCACAGAATGTCAGCAACCTTTTTTTCAGAGAAGATACCTTGACTGGCCCTCTTGTTTTACATGAACCCATTTTTACACTATTTTGTACTACAGTCTCTATTAAAGATTAAATTTTATAAACTTACAATTAAATACATTATATTTAAAAACAAAGATACTGGGTACTCAAACCAACACTTCCTAATTATTTTACTGCATTTTATTACCATTTATGCTCTTCAGGTTATCTGCATATATTTTATCTTTATGGTTGAAAAAATATATAATAGTGCGCTACTGCTCATCTCTTTCCAACTCTGCATTCAGTGTCTTCATGTTAGCAACTTAATTTCAGCCATAGTAGAGTGTTTACAACATGAAAATTAGCCAAACCTACAAGCAGACATTCTGCCCCTTCTCGCAGAGCCATTTGTTAAACATATCTCATCTCTTCACTGATTGCAGGATGGAATTTTAGATGTCTAACACTCTGGCCTATGGCAAAGCATCAAGCATTGGCTCTTTAAAAGTAGGAACTTTGAATAATAAGATCTAAAACACCTTTAGAGTTTGAGGAATTGGGAGAGAATAGGGTTGAAGAGGAATTCAGATGCGGTGTGGTATAGGATTCTGGCTCCAGACCCTCAGGAAACCTTCAATTCCAACCCTTTAGAACTAGAAGTTCTTAATAACTTCGGTGAGGTCTATTGCTTATAACAGTTTCTATGTCTGGAGAATAATAATTCCTAAATGGGTCAGGCAGTAGACTTTTTCTCTATCTTATCTTGTGGAGTACTAAGAAGAGGGAAGATAGCTTGACCAAAAGGAGAGAAAGTTTATGGGATGATTATCACAGTGTACATCATGCCTCTTTAATGAAGTATAAGATTATTGTGGGCAGAGGCTCTACCTTCCATGAGAGTTGGCTACTGGCAAATCATAGGCCTTACGTAGAATAGGTTCCCGGTAAGTTTTGTTCACGGTTGCTGTATCAAACTGAATTGGATGAGCTACCTAGTATAGGTTTTAAAGCTTTCATCCCATACTTTACATAAAAATAATTTAAGAATCAGAGATGATGAGCTTAGGATACATGCTTATGAACAGAAGTAATTTCATGGTCTCAAATGTATGTATGAGCATATTGTCTAGAAACTTTGTTTATGAATCAAGCAGAATTGACATATCTCCATTTATATTTAAAATGTAATTTTTGTATCTTATTTTTATGAAAAACACCGAATAAGAAGGTCTCAATCAGCAATCAAGAAAACACTCTTACCAAATATAAATTTCCTCTTCATGTACATTTAGAGCATTTTGTCCTTTGACCCAGAATACTAAAGAATTCCCTTATCAACTCTGTTTGATTTCTACTTTTGAAGACACCAATGTTTGTTTTTGAATGTAGGGAACATTCAAATCTATTGCGCTTTTCTTATTCTGAGGAATATGGAGAAAACACAAGCATTTTTAAGTTGTTTTATTCTACTAATTTCTCAGGGTATACTGGAATCCATTATATACTGGATTCCAATGTATACTGGGATCCAATTCCTAGCTTATCTACTAGGAATTCTAACATTTCAATTTTCATCATATAGGGCAAAATTTCTGGTGAAAATCTTCCATCAGCACCATTTTACCTTTATTTTCCATCTTGACCTGGGCAGCAGTTTATACATCATGGTTTACTACTATAATCATTATTTTGAAAGCAGCCAGGCTTCCATTCCCTTGTTGTCCCTCCAACAACGTTGCAAAATAACTTAACTCCCCATTGTTTCAATGCCTCCACCAGAGTAGCTGAAAAGAGACATGCAGCTAGGTAGAACAGTTCACTTTATATTTATGATCTAAAAATTCATATGAGTCCTCAACACTGCCTAACAGTCTTACTATATCACCTTGCTCTCCAGGTTGATTTAGCTTTCCAAGGCTTCTGTGACAAATACCACAAATTGGTAAACAGCAGGTATTTTTTAATCTTACAGCTTTGAGGGCTTCACCCAGGCCATACTTTCTCTCAGTCTGTAGTGTTTTGGTGCTGACTTGATCTCTGCCTCAGTCATAGACAATACCTGTCTCTTCTTGCTTCTGTGTCTGGCTTCTACTTCCATGTCCAATTTCCTTTGTTTATAAGGACTTCAGTCATATTAGATTAAGGTCCACCCTTGTTCGGTTTGACCACAACTAAAACTGAAAACATTTGCAAATGTCCTATTTACAAATGATTCATATTAACACCGTGACTCAACTAATAACATATTCAATGATCCTATTGACGTGGGTTCATGGAACCAGGGGTCAGGGCTTGAGCATGGCTTTTGTAGGAGGCTTGTTTCAATCCACCACAATGGTTATACATTCTCACTTTCAGAATTTCATATTGTCTCTTCCCACTTATCTCTTAGCTACCAAATTTGCTTCTTAGTCTACGCATGATGTTTTCCATTCCTAAATCTCCAACTTCATTCTATGTCACAATTCCATTTGCTTACCATGCCGAAGCCCCAGTTTATTCAACACATATAACTCTTTTTTAAATACAGAGCATTTATATACACAATTTTTCTCTCTGATATGCTTCATTCCATTACGATTATTCTTCTCATCCCTCTCCAAACCAAAACCAAGATTGCATTTATGAACTTCTTCCATTTCTTAGTAATATCACTTCACATTGGCTTTTCCAGATGACCTTGTCTTAGTTTCCTATATTCTTATTTCTACTAATTTTATACTTCATGTAACTATAGACTGTGACTGTTTGTTCATCATTTTCTAACTAGTGTTAAGTCCAGTGTCTAGAACATAGATTCACTCAATAATTTCCTCATTGAACAAATTGCTAATTACAGGGATTATAGATGATAAATGTTCACAATTCTAACTTGGAATAATAGCTTTATAACTTAGAATGTTAACTAGTGAGTCAGAAAGACTTATATTTGAATACTGACTTCTGCAAGGTTTAGCTGTAAGAATTGGGCAAATTAAATAATACCTCAGTATTCTGATGATTCTTAAAAAACTGAGAGGGTCATGACAGACTCTTCTGTTGACAGCTCTCTGATGGAAGAACTCATTTACCTTGTCAGAGCCTGGTTTCTTTAACTTTTTAAAATAACAGGCTTGGACTCTAATATTCATGAAATGTCTGATATTCTATAACTCCCTTTTTCTGAGAGATTCTAAATGGGAAAAATCAATAGAACAGACAGAGAGCTTTCTAAAAATTTATGAGAAAAGTGACACAACTATGCTGAATATTTATGACCATGTAATCTTTTCACTGTTCAGAAGTGAAATATCGTATATGAAAATGTTGGTCATTGCGCCATCTATCTTTCCATATTTTATTGTGTTAGGGAGTTGGAAGGGACCACTACTTGTCAATCATCTTTCAGCCTCACCGTTTGACAGATTGGAAAGCTGTAGTAAAGAACTGATTGCAGTTCAGCTTGGGTTATTCTTTGCATCTTTCATAGCACTAGATAGATGGGCTCTATGTGAAGCAGATGATAGCTGTAGACAACCCATCTGTGAGACAGACAGCAGAGAAACAGGGTAGGTTTATTCAGAGAACTTTACTTTAAATAATGTAGGGATATGGAGAAAGAAAAGTAACTTCTTTGCTTCTAGAAACCACTAGTTACTAAACAGAAAAATATTTTTAAAACAATTTTTGGTAATTTTTCAGGTAGGAACTGAAAGCAAGATCACAAAAATCATAGACTCTGGATAATGAGACCAACAAATGATATTTAGAATATTCATGCATTGACTAGTGCAAAGGAAAGAGCAGTTAACTTGTAATCAGGATAATTGGCTTCTGGCTCTTGCACTGGCACTAGTTTCCTTCTCAACAGTATACATAGCACCAAGTTGCATTGGCTCAAATATTTCCTCTTAACTCCCTATAATATGTCTTTCAGTTAAAATAATCCATGCAAGTCACAAAGACTCAAGTAAAAATGACTTTAAAATAAGAATGTTTACTATTTTATATAATATGAAGTCCAGAGGTGGGGTATTAATGGTTGGCTGATTCAGTGAATCAAGTATGCAATCAAGGGTCCAGATTCTTTCTGTCTGTGAAGTTTCAGCCTCTTCTAGCCCCAGTACGGATGCAGCAGTTAGAAAAATAAAAATCACACACAATGACCAAGGGCTAAAAGAAACTTCTCTGTGGCCTTAAAAAAAAAAAAAAAAAAAACTGAAAGAAACATGTGAAGTATCATATATATATATATGATATTATATATATCAATAAAAATAAACTCTGGATCTTTTCTCTTTTTTCATAAGTCTCTAGGACATAGCTGTGGCTGGTATTCCAATAGATTTATAAAAGGCGAGAGGATATCAATTAGAGATGGCATGTATATATGTACATATTATGTGTATGTAAGTATGTATATATGTAAACAGAGATGTGAGCATGCACACGAGTACATGTTATCTATGTATGTATGTATATATATGTAATTAGACAGTTGTGCATGTGAATACATAGAATATGGCTCAATGAATTTTCATGGACAACATTTATGTATCAGGATTCCTTCTTTCATCACTATGAGACTCAGCTATATCGTGTAGTTCTCCAAATGGTTCAATATCCTTCAGTATATATCCCATGGTCTGAACATACGAATTTAAAATTCAATCTACTATTAATGGACATTTGGTTAGTTTTCAGATTTTGGTTATAGTAAAAATGCTGCTATGAACATTCTAGGGTATGTCTTTTGGTGAACAAATGTACATATTCTTTTGAGTATACATTCAGGAATAAAATTGTTGGATCATATGATATATATGTATATATGTACAGTGTTAGCATCTACAGCAAAAAAAATAAAGGGATTATATTCCCACCAACAGTGTATAACAGTTCAAGTTCCACATTATTACCAATACTTGGCATTTTCCATCTTTTTTATTTTAACCCTTCTGACTGGTATGTGTTAGTATGGTATGTGTTAGGATCATATCATGGTTTTAATATGCACTTCTCTGATGACTAATGATGTTGAGCACTTTTTATTATAATATATAACATCAAAATATAATATATAATAAAAATAAATATGGAAAAATTTTTATATATTTTATATGCAAATTATATGTATATATGAGTCTTTAGTCCATTTTTTCTATTGGGATATATATTTCTATTATTTTATACTTCTCTATAAATTTATTCATAAACAATTTTGTGGATTATATATTCAAATCTTTCATCTATTATTTTCTATTTTTTATCTTTATTTTATTTATTTATTTATTTATTTACATGGGCAGAAACTGGGAATCGAACCCAGGTCTCTGTCGCGGCAGGCGAGAATTCTGCCACTGAGCCAACATCACACCGCCTGGTCTTTTCTTTTTAAGTAGAAGAATTTCTTTATACATTTTGAAACCTGCTCTTTGTTTAATATGATTTTAAGTATTCTGTGGACAATTTTAACATATTTTAATGATGTCTTATGCTCATGAGTAAGAATTAAAGTTCTTAATTTGACTACAATTCAATGTATCAAATTTCTTTTCTGGTTAGCACTATTTTTTATCCTTTCAGAGAAAATAAAAATCCTTACCAGCATATTCCCAGAAAATTACCTAGAATACTAACACATCAATAAGAATTGCATTTATGTCCATCCCTAAACCATTAAATATAGTTACCAGAATGGCCTTACAGTCATCAAAATTAATCCCCTGGAGCTGGAGAGCGGTCCAATCTCAATGTGGCACTTGATCTGGCCTCTGAAAAACCAGAACACCACCTGTCCAAAGAGGCACTCAATAAATATTTAATAAATGAGTAAGTCTATCAACAAGAAAAAATATGGAGGAAATGACTGTTGGATAGATGACTAACATGAAAGCCACGAGCTTTCATGTGGACTCCTTGCCTGCCATCTTGAATTGATATATACCTACCTTTTATGAATCTATTGGATCAACAGCCACAGCTGTGGTCTAGAGACTTATGGATGGGAACCCCCCACATATACATATGTGCATGAAAACACACACAGCCACACATACACAAATTTTAGCAAACGGTACTGCTCATTCTTCTTTTCCATAATCTTTCCCATGTTTTCTTTCTTTCTATAAGGATTGCTGTTATTGTTAACACATTTTAGGCTTACAATAGCCTTTTTTCTCTCCACTGACATGCATAGAAATCCATGTACATAATTTTCTTCCCAAGATGCCTTCTTCATGATATACCTCCTGGCTGCTAAGCTTTCAATGACTCTCAAATAACAAAGGTATAAAGGCCATAAACTTTATCCCAATTATCAATACCCTCTGTATTTGTTTCCAATCAACCATTTTTCCAATCTTATCTTTCATCACTCTCCCACTAAAGCACATTTTTCACACAAGCTTAGATATATGATTCATCATGATACACTGACAGTTCTCCCTATTTGCTGTCTCTATTACAATGAAATACCCTATTCCATCATTATTTGCTAAAATAAAGTCTACCTTGACTTTGAAGCTTCCCTGGAAAAAATTCCCTTCTCTTATACTTCATTGGTATATATTCTGAGTTACATATAATACATATATTTCTGCATTAATAATTGGACTCGTTACTAGTTGTCTTAGAAGTGTAATGGTTGTGTTGTGCTTTCTCTCCCAACAAATTAAAGAAAAAGCTTTTTTTAACTATGTATCAGTTACTATGTGAAGAATTTTATATGCATTATATAATTTAACAATTACTTTATGAGTTAGACAGTAGTATTTCCCTATATTACAGATGAGGAATCTGATGCTCAAGCATGCTAAGTATCTTTCGCAATGGTAAGAAGTGGAGACAGGACACAGATACAATTCTCCCTTACTCCAAATCGCTTTCTCAGTACCACCATATTATAGTGGGACTGATATTTGTGTTCTTAACATGATTTCTTGTACATGGTAGGAGCTTAATAAAGGTTAATTTCTTGATCTTTAGAAGAGAAGCTAAAAAGTTTGCATTTTTAATTGGTGAACATTCCATGATAGAGTATGTCCTAACTTTACTGCAAAATAACCATGAAGTGAGGTACAAGGGTAGTTCAGTGATAGAATTCTCACGTGTTGTGTGGGTGACCCAGGTTTGATTCCCAATCCATGCACTTCCCAAAAAACAAACTAACAAGAAGCAAATAAACAACCAAAAATTCAACCAAATGGTGCTGCAATAATGGGATGCTCACATGAAAAAACATTGAAATGTGATCCCATGATACAGCGTACAAAAGAAACAAAACAAAACAATAACCATGAAGACATAGAAATAGACAGAAGCTCACAGGCCCAAGACATTATATTGGCACTTGATTTTTCTAACTGTAATAACTTAGATATTAATTGATAAACCATGATTTTTCCCATAAGAATGCTAATGCTAATTGGATTTAATCTCCCAACACAGGCTTTCCCATCTACTAGGAACTAGAGACATAATATAATAGCTAACATTTATATAGCACTTACTGTATGGAAGATACTGTTCTAAGTATTTTAAATATATTAACTCATTTGGTCCTCACATCAACCATATGATAATCGGTACTGATATTATCCTCATTTGTAAAATGGGAAACATCGAGAAGGAAAAGATTATGTGTCTTTATCTTGGATAGATAACTAGTCAACTAGTAAATTGCATAAACAAATTTTAAACTAGAGTCCTAAAGATTATTCTTCAGAACATTAATCTTCTCTACACAAGCTCATGAGATAGGTGATTTCATCCCATCTCATGGTGCTCAAACATCTCCTCATATAGAATACTTGTAAATTTATATATCCAGCCTCAACTCTCCTCAAGTTCTAGAATCATATATCCAGCACCTACTTGATCTTTCCATTTAAATGTCTAATAAGCATCTTATACTTAACATATTCCAAATAACCTGCTGATTGTCCTCTATAAACCCATCCTCCTGCAGTCCTCCTGATCTTAGTAAAATATTCTTCCATTTGCTCAGACCGAAAACCTTGCAGTTAACCATGATTTTCTTCTTCTTTTTTAATTTCTTAATCCATTAGGAAATACTTTTGGCTTTACCTTCACATATTATAGGAACCATATGACATTGTCAATTGTCAACCATTTTTGATCTATAAAAACATGAAATTCAAATAGTTCAAACTCAATTATATTCAGAACCCAGCCATTTCTCACCATCTCTATCACTGCTCTCCTGGTTCAAGTCACCATCTCAAACCTGGATTACTATAATAGCCAATTGACAGAGTGCATCTACTCTTACCACCTAAAGGTATTTTCCAGCCAGCAGTCCTAGTGATCCTTGAAAAATGTGAATCAGATATATGTTTCCTTTTTCAGAATCCTCCAGTGGCTCCCTATCTCATTCAGAGTAAAAGATATGGTCCTTAATGCCTGCTCTACACTTTTCATTTCCTCTTCATCCACACTGACCTCCTTCCTGACCCTAAAAATAAAACCCACAAAGAAACAACAACAACAAAAAGCATGCTTCCACTACCTGGAATTCTCTGGTTCAAATATCTGCATGGCTTCCTCTTTCAATTCTATTAGGACTCTGCTCAAATGTCGTCTCATCAGAGAGGTCTTTTTGACCACTATCTAAAATGACAATCCAGGCAGAGTTCTCGCTTGCCATGCCAGAGACCCGGGTTCGATTCCCGGTGCCTGTCCATGCAAAAAAAAAAAAAAAGAAAGAAAGTAAAAAGATAGCCTACACAATGGGAGACAATATTTGGAAATGACAAAAATAAATAAATAAATAAATAAATAAATAAATAAAATGACAATCCAAACTCTACATTATTTCTTTGTGTTCATTTTTTTTCATAAGTTACCCCTTCTTAAAATATGACATAAATACTGGTTTATTGGATTATTGCCTAAGATTGTACATTCTGTTAGCATAGCAATTTTGCTGTATTCATCATTGTATCCCAGTGCTGGCACATCATATGAGCTCAAAATAAATATTTGCCAAGAAAGGAAGGGAGGGAAGAAGGAAGGGCAGGAAGAAAGGAAGGTCGGAAGGGAAATCAAACCTGCAGGATCATTTGAAGTTAAAGGATACAAGTAAGTGGGTGTAGTTCCATACTGTGAGTTTTGTTCCTGCTAGGGCATATTAGAAGTTAAGCAGCTGATGCAGCCTGTGAGGAAGGAGATATGAGTTGAGCTAGAATCATCTCTATGTATTAAAAAGACCAATAAGGCAGAGCTCACACAATCTGGACACAGGCGTTAGCTTGGTAGATTGTGATCAGATCATGGGACCTAACAAAAAGATATCACTTTCTATCCACCTATGTTATCATCAATACCATAGGAATTACGCTACATGTTCTTCCTGTTCCAGAGGGTGTTGTGAGAATTAACAAAGACAACATATGTGAAAATAGATCATAAATTGTATTGCTCTATGTGCATTTAAGTAGTTGATAATATTTTATATTTGACAAATAGAATAGTAATACAATGTATAATTGCAAAAGGAAAGAAAGGGTAGATTGTTCCTTCTATGTATTAATCATATGCCTGAAAAAATTCAGATAGTATGATGTCTTCAACTTCATACTGTCACAATTCAAAGTAGAAGAGTAATATGCACGTATTTAAATTTTAAGAAATGTAGCTATAAAATAAATTATTGCACAAAAGTATTTACATTAATGTACTTCCTTGGGTTCAGGAATCTTTTCTCAAACATAGTGATTTGCCAAGGATAGGTGTCCAGTAAGTATTTGTTGACATTGTGATGGTTTTTGTTTGGGTTGCTATAAATGGCCAAGAGATATCACAGATTCACAATGACCTGACTTATTTTAAGATTCCTAATTAAAAAATAAACATACGTATTCTAAAGAAAGCTAAATTAGGTGTTTGGGTATTTGCTTTCTAAAGTTTCTCAGGAAACCATGAAGGTATTTGGTAAAGATTCATTGCCAACTTTGAGAAGTCTGACATTGCATAACTGTGGTTTAAATGCCTCTGGGTACACAATTCACTTTTTTCTCAGAAAAGTTATTTTACTTAAAGGCTGAAATTAGCAGTGGGTTTGTTAGGATCTTCATCCACCTGTTCTGGAAGGTACCAGTCAATATGTCTATTGGTCTTACCACAGTGTGACTTTAATCTTTCAGTTACATTTTAGGGGCTCTTTTTGTCTGTTTGTTCTTTTAAATTCTTTTCTATTTTTTTTAACATCAAATTCCTTGGCATAATCTATGCCAGGAATAAAAGTCATGGATTTTACTCTCAAGACTAAACTTTACCTTTATCTACCTCCTTCTATTTTATTTTAACATCACCAGTTACATTCACCCTGATTTGAATAGAAGTGGTTTACGCTCTGCCATCACTGGCAAAGATTGCCCTTGCCTACTTCAACTTTTGAGACTCAGAAATTCATTTCAATAAGTTCCTGAAAAAAAAAAATTCTAGTGCTGGGAAATATGAAAAAAAAATTCAAGATATTGATTTAAATGCTGCTTATCAAATTATATTTCTCAGCTTGTGTTCTAGAGAAACTTAAGTGTAATTGAGCCAAGGTAGTGGAGAAAGAAACAGTAAGAAGGGTGCTGTACTCTCCTAAAGATGAAATGATGACTCCACTTCTTTCCTTGTCCCTCAGAACTAGGGCTACAGAAAGGGACCTCAATATGCTAAAGGAAAACCCCTCAGAAATTGCCTTATTCCTGCCCAGTCTTTCTAATTCTACCTTCTTAATTATTAATTAGCAACTGAAACAATCCAAAACCACTTAAATGTTGGCTCTTTACACATGTATTCCCATTTTGTGAAGAAAAGGGATAGGTTAAATTACCTTAAAAAAAAGTGCAGTGTTGCCAACATACTTAGTTGTTTAATTTATTTTTAATAAGAAAAAGAAAAGAGAAACTAATTGTCTCTCTACTACCCCTCCCCACACATACTTTCCCCTGACCTTGTATGGGATTATTAAACCAGGAAAGAATTTTCATGGAAAAGCTATTGCTATAATGTGCTGATTGTTACATTAATTTCCCTCCCAGCTCTATTGCTTGGCAGGAATTTTGGACTTTATTCAGGAATTGCTTAGTGAGCTTGTCAGTAGATAGGATTAGTTTAATCTCCTCTCAAAACCTCTCAGCACTGGGAAAGGTTGGGACAGAGGAGGAGCAGTGGTAAAGTGGGGAGGGCAGGAAGGAGGGAAAGAAAGGTTGCTGATGAGCTGGTGCCAAGGTTTATTTTTCCTCCAACTAAATTTGAACAGTGAGGAGCAGGAAGGGAGGGGAGAGGATGGCCAGAGTTGTGGTGAACAAGACCGTTCACCCGGGATGGGTGCTGGTCATCTCTTGATGATTTCATTGTGCTTGGAGGGCCTCCAAGCCCTGGTGGCAGTGAACAAATGAGAAGGAAAGAAAGGTTGGGGGGAGTGAAATGATGATTAGAGTCCACAAAAAAAGACAATGAGGGGGGCCATGCCAGAGATGTCAGTTTGATTCCTTGAGCCTGCCTATGCCAAAAACAAAAAACAAAAAACATAGAAAATAGTGATGGGGGAAAGAAAAAGAGGAATTTCTGTATATGAATGGAAGAAAGGGAGGTTTGACTCACTTATTTTGGTGGACCTTATCCATGTGGATGGTCTGTATAGGGGTCACATAAGACTTTTTAATTGTTTTGTTTGTTTGCTTTATTATTATTATATTTTACTTAGAGGAGTTGAAGGTCATGGGTTAAATACAGGATTTCCATCTACCATCTTATTCTTAACATCTTGCATTGGTGTGATTTACTTATTGCAATTGATGAAAGTACATTTTTATAATTGTACTATTAACTATGGTTCGTGGTTTAACTTAAGGTTCATTGTTTATTGTGTAGTTTCATAGATTTTAAAAAAATTATTCTAATACAATACATACAAGCTAACATCTCTTCTAACCACATTCAGATATATATTACAAAGCTGTTAATTACATTCATGATGTGCTACCATCACCACCATCCATCACCAAACATTTCCATTGCTCCACATAGAAACTCTGTATATATTAAGCCTTAACTCTCTGTTCTCTATCCCTTCCCTATCCTCTGGTCATCTATATTCCTGATTCTGACTCTATAAGTTTGCTTATTCTAATTATTTTGTATCAGTGAGGTCACACAATATGTGTCCTCTTGTGTCTAGATAATTACAATTAACATGATGTCTTCAAGGTTCATGACATGTGTTCACAATATGTATTGTTGCATATATTAGAATGTCATTTTTTAGAGCTGAATAATATTCCATTGTGTGCATATGCCACATTTTGTTTATCCATTTATCAGGTTATGGACACTTGGATTGCCTCCATCTTTGGGCAATCGCGAATAATTCTGCTGTGAACATTGGTGTGCATATATCTGTTTGAGTCTCCGCTTTCAATTCTTTTGGATATATACCCAGAAGAGGGATTGCCAGGTGTGACTGCCCCTCCTTTGCATACTGGCATCAGACAACTTGTTTTGAGAGCCACAGGCCCACAGCCAGAAGAGAATTTTTTGCACCTTAATATTGTTTAAGGTGATGCGTGTAGTTGCCAAGTTGACAAGGGGTGGACGTGTGGTAGTTAGATTCAGGTGTCAACTTGGCCAGGTGAAGGTGCCTACTTCTATTGCTGTGGACATGAGCCGATGGCATGTGCACCTCATCTGTTGTTGATTACATTCGCAGTTGGCTAGGAAGTGTGTCTGCTGCAATGAATGATGTTTGACTTAATTGGCTGGTGCTTAAATGAGAGACTCAATGTAGCACAGCCTAAGCAGCTTGGCATTCCTCATCTGAGCACTTGCAGCTCGGCCCAGGCCTTTGGAGATGCAGAAAGAAGTCACCCCAGGGAAAGTTGTTGGAGAGAAGGCCAGCAGAGATCACTGTGTGCCTTCCTACGTAAAAAAGAACCTCAGTTGAAAGTTAGCTGCCTTTCCTCTGAAGAACAAACGAAATAAATCTCCTTTTATTAAAAG
>PVIY010049713.1:0-16578 GCA_004026745.1 Myrmecophaga tridactyla
TGCCATCTTCTCCTCAAAGCTCCAGCCTATCCTCCAAGACATGTTTAGTTAACATTTCCAAAACTAGTTATTTCTAGTGAGGATAGAATATTTGAATTAAGAAAAAATTGAGTTAAAACGATATCTTCCCCACAACCTTACCTGAACACTCAGAATGTCAATTCAATCCTCTGAGTATTAGTTGAGCTTACCCTATAGTCAGGCCCTGTGCAAGTCACTGGGGACAAACGAATGATCAATAAAGGCTTCATATCTGACCCCCTAAAATACAGAATCTGATGGAGGAAATCATCAGCTGTAAAGCTCTGTCTAATTTGGGCTGATATTTGGGCAGTATAAGCAGTTGTCAATGTGAGTGGGAAAGTAAGTTTGATAAAGCTTTAGTATGTGAGTCTCTGAAGAAGATGTGTCCAAATATCTTAGGAGTCTCTTTGTGGATAAGCAATTTCTGCTTCTTATCCAAGCAGCCAAAAGAGGAAGGCTTTCCTGGACTAATAGAGGGACAACTGTGTCAGTGTCCTGTACCCAGCAATAACGAGGCAGGTAATAGCAGAGATGGTAAGATAGTACTATATATGTGTAATGCTCATACCTTTATAACTTTTTCTCCTTTATCCCCTTTTGGTAACTGTATACCATCACTCAAAAAGTAGAACTGAAAGATTTTCATTTACTGCAAATGTTTTTGTGTCTTACTGTCCCTCTGCTCTTGTTCTGACAGCATGTGTCAGGTGGTCCAGGTACGAGATGATGGAGCATCCATTGCTGGGGTCTCTGGCTGATGCACCTCTACACATTAACCTGTGAGACATGAAGGGTGAATAAAAATCAACTTCGGGGGATTCAAAGCATAGATAATTGTGTATTGTTTCTCACTGAATAATAAGCTCATCTTCACTACAAACTTTTTTGACTCATAACTAAGAGGCAGAAACTGATAAGTCTATTTGCATAACTGAGCCGTATGATCATTTTCACTTTCTTGAGAATATGTGAAGTTTGTTCTACCGTCTAATAGGCTGATACTGTTTTTCCAATTTTAATGATTCTGCTCATCTCAATTTTATACCGATTGTATTCATAGAGCAGCAGTTTTCCCTTTACCATCATTATTGATTGCATGTTGCTATCATTGAGAATCCCTCATACCCATGCTAAATTCTCAAACTCTGTTTCATACAAGCAGGCAAGGACCTTGACATTTTGTTCTTTTTATCTCAAATTGATTACATGATGTAGTATACAGGGAGTAATAGTTAAGTAAACAGATAAAGAGATATATAGCTATAGACATCATTTTAATTGCATTGAACATCCTGATGATAAGCTGTTCTATTAGCGTTCTTGATGTGAATGCAAACTACTGTGGTATGTATTGAAATTCTGAAGAATTAATATTTATATAAACTGAAAGATTTTAATGAACAATATTTCTCATCTTACAGAGGTTTACGCTCAGAGATTTACCTCAGTGCTTTGTGTTTAATTCCTTTCTCCCACAGCATTCTAACCATGGAATTCTCATTTTGCCCACGCTTTTTTCAGGAGGTGTTAAAATACCATGTGTGGTCCAAAGAGGGAGATCTTTCATTAGATTCCACTCGAGTAAGACTTGTAGGGACTGGATGGGACCCGCAGGGCCCTAGGGAGGATCGATCATTCCCTCGTCACTGAGGACAGGGTAAGCAGGAATATGGAACATGCAGCTAGAACATAAATTGTGTGGTAGTATGAGAACAAGCATGGTGCCTTCCTACTGGCCCAGGTTTTCTGGTCCCTGACAGGCTCGTATTACTCCACTTATTTCTCTGTTCCCCAAATCAAATGCATCAGAGACGGCTCCTAGGACATCAGCCCAGTCCCTCCTGAACTCTGAAGGCTCCCACATTTTCCAGATGAATTTCTTTTAGTCTTTTTCCAGACAACTCCCAAGGCAGCATGAATTACAATTTGCAGCATGATTCAAGGCTTTTATAATGTATGCTGTCCTATCTCAATCTACACTGAAATGTATGGTGTGTGCTGGACTCTGAGTTGAGGCAACATTTGGGGAGGAAGCACACAGAGAACTCATGTTTAGCAAAGAAGAACCTGTGAAATCAGTGGACAACTGTAGATCGTCCTGCAGGAAATTGAGCAAGGTAGCAGAGCTAGTCACAAGCTGGAACAATTGCTGGAAAAAAACTTAGGGAAGAGGAAATTCTTGGCAGTTATAGAGAAGGGAGCCTGAGAGAGTCAGCTCTAAACATTTACCCCCAACATGTGTCTTTCTCACATTCAAGCAATGCCTACATCTCAGACAAACACCAGATCCAGATGTGCGCAGTGAAACCACTGGTTGTATGGAGCCAGGATATGGTGTCATTTTAGAGATTCACAAGAGGAGTAAAAGAGTCAATGTGTACTGTAGGAGGGTTGGGAAAGGAAGTACTGAACCGAAAAGAAGAGCTCTTTGGATGAGAGAACACATCTCCTTTGGCCACCAGCATCACTACCTCTATCTTACCCCGGTGCTTTCCACACCACATATTTTCATTCTAGTACATTCTTTCTCCTGCAAATGACAAGAAGATATATTCCATAGTATCATCATTTCCTTTCTGAATTATGTGGGAATGTAAAGTGCTGAAACCATTTTCAAAGCAAAAAAAGAAAAACAACAACAAAAATGAGCTGAAGTAGAGAATCTTTAGGCAATGTCTACTTGCCTTCTCTCCTAGCTTCTGAGTTGGGGAAGTTCCCCTGGGGTGTGTTCCTTCTGCATCTCCAAACTTCTAGATCTATACAGCTCTGAGGTCTGAGCTGAGCTGTACTGAGCTCCTTCTCACTCTTCTGGCTTTTCCTTTAAAGCCTCCAGCTAGTTAGGTTAAACATCACTCACTGCAGAAAATACTCCCCTTCACCGACTGCAGATGTAATCAGCCGTAGAAGGGTTTCACATGCTGATGATTTAAGTCCGCAGCAACAGAATAAGTCGGCACCATTACCTGGCCAAGTTTACCTAATTACTACAGGTAGTGAATGGGAATCCCATACTTTATGCATCATTGTTCTATAAAAACACAACTTCACTAATAAATTTTTTTAAAGCAGTAGTTCAGAGATGACTGAAGATAGACTAAATAAATGTAAAGGTAGAGCAATAAAAACTATACAATCTGAAAATAATAAACAGAGCCTTGATGATATGCATGAATAACGTGTAAATCACAGAATAATCATTAAAAATATCAATATCGAAATGTAAAATAAAAGAAGAAAAAAATTAAAATCTAATAAAATAAAAAACAAATAAAAGGAGAAAATCCACATGTTCATTTCAATACATGCAGAATAAACATTTAACAAAATTAGTAATAACAGTCTGATAAAGGGAAACAGGAGAAACCCATTGCTAACTTCACACTTAATGGTCAAAGAGAAATGCATTGCATCTATGACTAGGAACATGTCAAGAAACATGTCAACAGCCATTAGTAATATTCATCAATGAAATCTAGGTTCTCAACTGGGAAAAACAAATAAAAGACTTATATATTAGAATATTTAAAGCAGTTTTGAATTCATCTGTAAGAAAGCAAATAAGCCAAATAAAAAAGGAGCAAAATTTAGAAAATTCATTTTACCCATTTCTTTACAATATTGTCCAAAAACAAACAAACAAAATTCAATGCAGGCATGCACACACAAAAACACACAAAGCATAAATGAATATGTGTAAAACTGGAGAAACCTAAATAATATTAGTGGATTATATCAACATCAATATCTTGGTTATGATATTATACTATAATTTTGCCAAACATTATTGTTGGGGGAAACTGGCCCAAGTATTGTTTCTTAGCACTGCCTATGAATCTAGTTTTCACAAGTAAAAACAAGGTAAAAAGATGTCAATTTTGGAAACTCTCTCTTGTATACAACTGTTCCTTTAATTTTCTACCCTCCTCTGAGTTGTACCCCTAGCATTCATCATCCAGGAAAATGAATGACTGAGTTTGGTGCTTTCTGGTGTCTGTGGGTAATTTGAGGGGTGGGCTTGTGTTCAAAAGAGGTGACTGATTAGAACAGAGGCTGCAGACCTAGTTAGATTGCCATCATCAAGGCAAAAGAGAGAGGTTGGAATTTATCTAGATGGTCACAAAAAACACAATATTTTTGCAAGTCAAATTATCACATTTCTGAGATATCTGTGGTTTTACCCTCACCAGGTCTCCTCATTTACAGCCTGCTCCTGAAGCAGGGCAAGCAGGTCAAACTTCTTTTCTAGCCATGATTACAAACTGACCAAGAAACCTGGGCCTTCAAAAGCTCATTTAATCTATGAATTCTGGAGACCTATAGTTTCATAATCTTTCATATCCTTTTGTTGTCATGGTGCTATGGCACTTTTCTCATTTTTGCTGGATGTGAAATAATTTTATTTTTCAAAAGATTATTAATTTTTCAGAAATTTAAAAACTTATCCTAGAATTGTGTATCAATTGTTTTTTTCTTAGTATTCTGTAATGAACCACTCATTAATCATTCAATTTTTTCTGGGCGGTCTGTTATCTGATGAAAATTTGTGTAAAGTAATCACATTTTACTTCTAACAATTTATCTTAGTATATGTTATTGCCTAATGTATTCTTTCAAAGACAAAATTTCTCCTGTAGGAGAAGTGAAAGCACTACATAGACCGGAAAAGGCTGAGATACCTCCTCAACCCTGAAGTCGTTGCCCCAGCTGTGGAGAAGACCACGTACTACTGCAGTTGTCTCCACCTATGATACCAGCTAGTGGTACTTTGAAACTGAATAGGCTCAGTGGGGAAAGGAAAGGACTCAAGTCGGGGGGGAGCTGCTAATAGGGCTAACATATCCAACACAGCCTTCAGATTTTCAGACTACAAGTCCCCTAGATGCAGCTCCCGCCCCATAAGTCACTAAAGGGGCCTCAGAAATGCAAATCAACATCAGCTACTTGATGAGGAGTAAGACCTGAAGTCTCTGAGAACAACTGAGTACAAATTTGTCATCATAAAGCATCATCCCCTTTACTTTAGCTTTCTTACAAAATATTAAGCATTGATACATCACAAGTGAACTACATTCGGTATCAACTTACTAAAATTATGTGATTTTGTTCAAGATGACTATTTAGAGTAATACTATCACTGAAAGAAAGGAAATTGACATTATTTGTTTATAATTAGTGTATTTATCCCCATATCTTGAAGATAATTCAGCTTTGTTATTGTCTCCAATATTTTCAAGAGCTGAGAACATTTAGGCTCTAGGAAAAGACCTGTAGGGCCTCAGTGGCAAAGCAAACTTGAACAGAAAAAAATGTACCACTTCCCACCCAGATAAGACTACATGAGAGTCACCTCTGTTAGAGGATGCATAGCACTAAAGAAGACACAGTGCACTGAAGAGTGTCTGTGTATCCTGAGATAAAAAACCAACCTGAAATGGACAGTAAAGAGAGAATAGGAACCAGGATCAATAAAGTGCCTATTATCATCCTTGTAGCAAATGGAAGGTCATTGGGATCCCATCGCAGTGAGTGCAGACCATGTGTTTGTATTCCAATGAGTATTCTAGGTCCCCAGAGTTGAAAAACTTCTGGTCACTGTATAGTGATATATCTAGACACCATTTTCCATCACATAGGTTTCTCTGAGAAGGGAGAGGTAGGGACCTTTGTTCACCTCTCAAAATGATAGGATCCTGCCTCCCCCTGCCCAGATGGAAAATCTAAAACATACAATAACGAGATGGGGTTACACTCAGACTAGATGGCGGTCCATACAAAAAAACAAGCAAAGCCCTTTTGAAATTCTCCATTTTTACAAGGCCACCCTTCCCCACATTGAAAGCTGGCTCTTTCTTTCCCTAAAAAAAGGAGAGAAATTGAGCAATGAGAGAAATGAATAATTTGGAAAGGTAATAATATCACTGCTTTGGAGTCAAAAGATTATGTAATTAGGATACCAGAAGAAGTGAGGTAGAAAGATATGATGTGATATTTTGGGATTAAAATGCCTGAAATTGAGATGATAGAAAATTTACCTTTACTTGTGTAAATGAAACTTTTAGGTAATTTTAAGGAATTAATGAGATAGGAATTAATGAGTAGATGAGATAAGGATAAGATTTTAGGAGGAAATGTCAAGAGTACAGAGTACAGAATACAGCTATTCCCTTTCTGTCAGAACTGTTCCTGTCTATTGTTGCATAACAAACAAGCTATGCCAAAACTTACTGGTCAAAGGAGCAAATATTTTATTATGTACTATAACTGTAGATTTACTGGGGTCAGCTAGGTAATTCTTACTTAGTTTCTCTCTCTTGTGTGGCTGCAATCAGATATTTGGATGCAGCTATGGTCATCTCTAAGCTTGCACCAGAGTTGGTGCAGCTGATGCTAGTTAACTAGAAGCCCATCTGGGGCTGCCAACATTATTTCACCAAACCTTGTGAGACTCTCCATCTGTGGTGACTGCATCCCAGAATCAAATGTTCCAAGACATGGATGGAGAAGCTGTGTCATTTCTTGTAACCAAGTTTCAGATGTCCTCAACTGTCACAAGTACTGCATCCTATTTTCCAAACAAGTCTCAAAGGCCATCCCAGATACCAGGAAGAGTATTTAAACTGTAGTTCCTGGTGAATTGACAAGGTCATATTGCAGAAGGGTATATAGGTTATGAGAAACTGTTTGGGCAATGGCTGGAAAACAAAATCCTCAACAGTCCACCATCTGGCCCAATAATGCGTATTTCTTCAAACATTCAAAACATATTCACCCTCTTCCATGACACCTCACAAAGTTCAATTCCCATTCTGTGATCAGTTCAAAGTCCAGGATCTTATCTTCTCAATCACGTCAGAGTGTGAATGAATGTCCTTTGGTGCAGTTCCTTATATACAGCTCTTGGAGTGCATCTCCTTTCAATTCAAATACCTATGAAATGAAGGGTGCACCATCTGATCCCTGCATCTGACACCTGTAATATACCTGTGCAATGGCAATACAAAGATAAGATAACTGCAAGTAGTGGGAGAGAGGCATATAGAAGTCACTGGACTGCACGTGGGTTCATGGAGACTGTACTCCCTGGAAATTAGGTAGAAGAGAACACTGTTGCCTGAAAAGACCAGAAGTTATAGTGAAGAAGGGAATCCTGATCCAGATGCAGAACTTCTCCAGTCTTCAAATTCCCAGAAAGGTGAATGGGACTGGATTGAGGATGTTCAAGTTGAAAGTGATCATCACTGTCTCAGATTGGATGTCTTATAAACTCAAATGACAAATTCCATGGCTGATCATCACAATTCTCTGCAGACATCTGCCTCTGAGTCTTATCTGATATCATCCTCTCAATTTCACGTTAATAATCTTAAAAATACTCCTCTCTCCTCAGCTTTCAAACTTCATGCCCATCATCATCACTCAGAACTTCCCATAGGTGCATATAACTCAGCATGTTCCAAACTGAATTATTTCTCTTTCTATTCCCCAAATCTGTTTTTCTACAAACTTTCTAATTCAGCAAAAGAACAGAAAATACATTTGGTCTTTTCATGCATCTTAATCATTTCTCTTCCACACACAAGCATCTCTCCCATTTTCTAAAAATTAGCATATTGCGGTTATTCACTCCCTAAATATCACTGCATCACATCCATTTATTACTACCCTTACACTGACTGAACTACCCTAATAGTTCATCATCTCTCACCAAGACCTCTGCAGAGGTCTCCTCACTCAAGTGCATCCATTTTGCTTAAGCAACTTTAGAGTTGTTTAGCATTGTAATTCTCAAAAGAATGCTGGCTAGCATCTTCCCTATTTTTGTATACCAAATTGTAGGGAGAAACTGTATTTTTTTTAAACAATCCAATGGATTTGTTTTTGAACATATTTTGAAAACAGTTTGGATATTTCTCACTTTAAAAGGTAGAGAATATGTGAACCTGCCTTTTAAATTATTATAATCTAATATATATTTCTAAATTATAGCATTGACAAGAGCAAAAGTGCTCTATGACCTGTGGTGTGCTGCAAAAAACTACCATACTTGCATCCGGACAAGTCACCCCACTGGGCACCACAAATGCCTGCCCCATTCTGCACTGGGACTGGCCACCTCACCACACATGCCAGGACTGGCCCATGCATTTTCATGCTAGCTCTGGGCAGCGTCAACTGAAATACCCAACCCAACAGCCTAAGGTCAATCCAAGTGGGAGGCTGGGGGCTACCAGAACCACTGGGACCATAGGTGGCACCTTTGCTGAGGTCCGTAGTGCACAGCCCCCAGCTCCGAGGTTGGCAGTTCACAGTGTGCATCAACATCAGCAGCTATGGCTGGAATTACATGGGGTCTCTACCTTGCTCTGATGACCACTAGTCAGGTAGATGCAAGCCTGAGGGGAAGAAGTGACTCAAGAGCACCATTTATTCAGAAGCCTCAAGTAGTATTTAATCCCATCCACAAGATATAGGCTTTGGTTTCATGGGGAATTGCTGATAAACCAAGTGCAAAAGGTGACCTCCTCTGCAAACCTAAGAAAATACAAAACCTTATGTGAGTTATGGAAACCAACTTGCAAAATAACCTTACCAAGATAATCAAAAGCCTTGAAGCAAAAGAAAATCACAAAGTATATAAAGATTCAGACACATATGGCCCTGCGAAATGGCCAAATTAAAACACCAGAGAGGACACCGAATTTGGAACAACAAACCAAGGATATTTATAAGAACATAAAGGATATCAAGATGACACTAAAAGACCATAAAGAAGAATGTGAAAGAATAAATAGAAAAATGGCAGATCTCAAAGAGATGAACGATACTGGAGATCAAATTAAAAATGTACTGGAGATACACAACAGCAGATTGGAAGAGGTACAAGAAAGATTAAGTGAGCTAGAAGACAGAACAATTGAACTTGAGTGCACAAAAGAACAAATGGCAAGAAGGATGGAAAAAAAGGAATGGACTTATGGGAAATGATTCACAGCATGAAGAGCACAAATATAAGAATCTTCAGTTTCCCAGAAGGAGAAAAGAAGATTAAAGGGCTAGGAAAGTTAGTTGAAGAGATAATGGAGGAAAACTACCCAACTATTACAGTAGACATAAATATGGAAATCAAAGAAGCCCAACAAACCTGAAATAGAATAAATCCAAATAGGGCTACTTCAAGACACATACTAAATAGATTGTCAAATGCTTGAAGAAAAGCAGGAAGTCCTGAAAGCAGCAAGAGAACAGAGGTTTAATACATACAAGGGAAACCAGAAAGACAGACTTCAGACTGAACATCAGGCACAATGGAGGTGAGAAGGCTATAGCATGATATATTTAAGATTCTGAAAAAGAAAGACTTCCACAAAAGAAGTCTTTATGCAGCCAAGTTGTCCTTCAGAAATCTCAAACAAACAAAGGCTAAGAGAATTAGTCAACAAGAGATCTGCCCTGCAAGAAATACTAAAAAGAGCTCTGCTGAATGAAACAAAGGAGACAGAAGGAAGAGGTCTGGAGGAGGGTACAGAATTGAAGAGTACCAGCAAGGGTAATTTAAAGGATAAAAGAGAGAGAAGGGAGAGAATATACAGATCTGACAAATAAAAACTAAAAGATAAGATGGTTGACTCAAGTACTGCTCTTGCAGTAATAATTCTGAATGTTAATGGACTAAATTCACCATTTAAAAGATACAGATTGACAGAATGGATTAAAAACCATGATCCATCTATATGCTGCTTACAAGAGACTCATTTTAGACCAAAGGATGCAAATACATTGAAAGTGAATAGGATCTTCGATGCAAGCTGTAATCAAAAGAAAGCAGGAGTAGCTATTCTAATATCAGAAAAAATAGACATTCAATGTAAAGATGTCATAAGAGACAAGGAAGGGCACTACATATTAATAAATGGGAAATTGTCCAAGAAGAAATGGCAATCATAAATGTTTATGCTTCCAATCAAGTAGCTCCAAAGTACTTGAGGCAAACATTGGCAGAACTGAAAGAAGCAATAGACATTTCAACAATAAGAGTGGGAGACTTCAATGCACCACTTTCCTTTATAGATAGAACAACCAGACAGAGGATCAAGAAGGAAGTAGAGAACTTAAATAATGTTATAAGGGAATTAGAACTAATAGGCATATATAGATTGATACACCCCAAAACACCAAGTCATACATTCTCACAAGTGTTTATGAAATGTTCTCCGGGATAGGTCATATGCTGGGACACAAAACAGGTCTTTAAAAATGAGATAAGATTGAAGTTATTCAAAACACTTTCTCTGCCCATGATGGAATAAAGCTGGAAATTAATAACCACCAAATAACCACAACTTTCACAAATACATGGAGATTAAACAACACACCCTTAAATAATCAGTGGATCAAGGAAGAAATTGTGAGAGAAATTGGTAAATATCAGGACATGAATGAAAATGAGAATTCAACGTATCAGAACTTATGGGATGTGTCAAAGGCAATGTTGAGAGCAAAATTTATTGCCCTAAATGCCTGTGTAAGAAAAGAAGAATGACATTTCCTGGTGCCCGCCCATGCCAAAAAATAAAAAAATAATTCAATACAATACCAATCAAAATTCCAAAAACCAACATTGAAGACCTGGAAAAGCTGTTATCAAATTTATATTGAAGGGAACATGGACGTGAATAGCTAAAAATATACTAAAAAAGAGAAAGAGAAGTAGAAAAACTAAAGCTTATAATAAGGCCACAGCTGTTAAAACAGCATGGTATTGGCACAAAGAAAAAGTATATTGACCAATGAAATCAAATCAGGAGTGTGGAAATAAACTACCAAATCTATGGTCAATTGAACTTTGACAAGGCCCTCAAATACACTGAACTAGGATAGATTAGTCATTTCAATAAATGGGCATGGGAGAACTGGTCATCAATAGCCAAAAGAATGAAAGAAGATCCTTAACTTATACCCTATACACAAATTAATTCAAAATGGGTCAAAGGCCTAAATACAAGAGAGAGTACTATAAAATTCCAAGAAGAAAATATAAGGAACTATCTTCAAGACTTCATAATAGGAGGTAGTTTTACCTCTACACTAAAGCACAAGCAATGAAAGAAAAAATAGCCAATTGGGAATTCTTCAAAACCAAAAGATTCTGTGCCTCAAAGGGCTTTGTCAAAAAAGTAAAGTGGCAGCAAGCTCCATGAAAGAAAATATTTGGAAACCACACATCAGACAAAAGTTTGATATTCTGTGTACATGAAGATATTATACAACTCAACAACAAAAGAACAAACAACCCAATCATAAAATTGCCAGTGTATATGAAAAGACATTTTTCCAAAGAGCAAATACAAATTACTTAAATAAGCATGGAGATATGCTCATCTCCATTAGTATAAGGACATTGCAATCAAGACTACAAAGAGATATCAACTCATACCTGTAAGAGTGGCTGTTATTAAACAAACAGAAAACTACAAATGTTGGAGAGGATGTGGAGAAATTGGAAAACTTATTCATTGCTGGCAGGAATGTATAATGGTAAAGCCACTGTGAAAGACAGTTTGACAGTTCCTCAGAAAACTAAATATTGAGTTGCCCTATGTCCCAGTAATACTAATACTCAGTATATACGCAGAAGAGCTGAAAATTGTGACATGAACAGACATTTGGGGACCAATTTTAATAGTGGCACTATTTACAATTGCCAAATGATGGAAACAATCCAAGTTCCAGTCACCCAACGAGTGGATAAACAAAATGTTGTATATACATATGTTAGAATATTATGCAGCAGTTAGACTAAATGTGGTCCTAAAGCATATGAGAACATGGATGAAACTTGAGGACATAATGCTGAATGAAATAAGCAAGACTGAAAAGTATAGCTACTGTATGATTTTATTATTATGGTTCTGGTAATGGTAAAGTCAAAAGCTTTCAATATAGAATACAGGGAAACTAGAGGCAAACAAGCTAAATGTGGGTGAATGGTTACCCAATGAGATTGAAATTAAATATAAGTGGAATGGATAGAAGTGAAAGTAGTTCTTTAGAGGCTTTATGAGTAACATTGCCCTATTGAAGGTGAACAGGGTTGAAAAGGGCTGTATACAGTCATGTGTCCCACCAAATTAACTCTACAATTTTAAATAAGTTCTTGCATGAACTACTTCAAAATTTGAACTTGTACAAAAACTCAAAAATAGAGGGGTATGGGGGAAAACTAATAGTGCATTCTGTGGCCTATAGTTAACAGGAAGACATCAACAGTACAACAGCAATACCAGGGGTAAATAATTGAGGTATAGATTTAATATATGGTGATACTCTGTTTGCCTTTTTGGACCAATGACAATTGTCTAAAATTGAGAGTGATGATGACTGTACAACTAAGTGAGGACACTGTAAGACATGGATTGTTTATATTGGAATTACCCATGATGCCCAATAGATGGTGGGGGCTGAAGGGTACAATGACTGAGAAAAAGAATGGCTACCTATAATGTATATACATGATGGAATATTGAGTGGCTACAAGAAGAACGAAGTCGTGAGGCATGCAATGAAGTGAATGAACCTTGGGGACATTGTGTTGTGTAAAATAAGCCAAAAATAAAAGAACAAATATGGCATGGTCCCTTTTAGAAAATTCTTTCAAGGAAATTGAACCCTAGGTAGTAAGCTCTTACAATGGACACAATAAGTCCCGAGGCGTAAGTCTAGATTATGAGATGCTGTGCTACATGTGTATAAGCTGGTATTTCCCTGGAACTTCGGGCACCTATATGACACCTAAGATCCAGAATTGGAATTCTGCAGCCCTGAAATTCAGTATTGCTACATCCAATAACCATTAAAGTAACCAAAAAAGAGGTCAGGCTTTGGGGTGCACAGGTGGTTCAGTGGTAGAATGCTTGCTTTCCATGTGGTGGACCTGAGTTTGATTACCAGACCATGCACGCAAGAAAAAAAAAAAAAGAGGTCACGCTTTAAAGATAAAAGCAAAGCCAATTTGGGTGAGACTCAAGTAATTCAGAATACAGGCAAGGGGTGATAGTATATGCTTTCTAGAACTTCACCTACTGTAAGAGAAAAAATACAGGGAGGATTACTGTATCTAGAATCTAAATCTTCTGTAACACACAATCTAAATCAATCTGCCTGGAGAGCTCATTTAAACAATCCAAACCCATGTAGCCAAGCATGGGAATGAGGCCTTGTAATTGTATATAGCTTAATGTAACACCCAGATATATCCCAGACTATGGTGGGCTCATAATTAAATAGTATTGATACAGTTCCTTGATGGACTGGAGAAAAAATATGGAACTACTAAATTTTCCCATCTGGGAAGCCCTTGATACTCTCTGAAACATTTAGAACTCCCAAGAAAATAAACCAAGCCCTTGATTTTGAGACTTGCACATATGAAATGTATTTTTGTAGTAGAGAAGCTATGACTACCTATAATTATGACTAAGATTTGCTCCCAGGAAACCTCTTTTTTTGCTCAAATGCAGCCTCTCTTTCTGACTAAGCTGAACTTTCCAAAGAGAATCTTCACCCTCCCCACTACATGAGACATGACATTCAAGGGTGAAAGTCTTGTTAACAATGTGGGACATGACTCCCAGTGATGAGCTAGGTTCTGACCATGTCTTCTGGACCAAAGGGGGAAATGAAACATGACAAAATAAAGTATAAAGTATCAGTGAAGAGATTTCAAATGGAGTTGAGACGCTATTCTGGAGACTACTCTAATACAAGCTTAAGCTCGATACTGCTAATTGCCACATTTGCCAAACCCCAACAAATGTTATTCTTGTTAAACCTGAAGAACACCTAGGGCTCCCTCTGAGATGCTACAAAAGTTTTATGCACTAAGTTCAGCTTTCAGAAACCTAAAACCTTCAGATGGCACCTTTAGATGGTTACCAGATAAATCTTGAAACTCAGAGTTGCCAATCTCTCCAAGAGCACCAACCAGGTCCTCTCCTGAGCATCAGTTAGTTCCATCCCCCTATCCTATATTATAAACAGCCCTTTCCAACATGAAAAGGCTAGAATGGACATAGTCCAAATACCCCTAAAGATTAGGAGAAAGATCAAAGGAGAAGATAGGATATAACAAATGAGTATGATTGTTGAATCATTCAATTGATATTTTATTTTAGTCTCCATTGTCTTGGAGCTGCTATAAGGAAAAGCTAGAAGGAAAAACCTAAAATTTTGGAATTGTAACCCATACCAAAAGGTGAAATCTGTTCTATCACTAATTGTTGTGCTGTGCTTTGAAATTTATTGCTTTTTTTTGTATATATGATGTTTTTCATAATTAAAAACAAAGTAGAAAAAAGATCAAATTAAGATTTGATCTTCAAGAGCTCACACTTTAGATGTGGATAAGTAAATGCATAAGCAAATAATTATAACAGATTTTAATGATAGCATAAATAAAGCAGCCCCTGTATGTGTTTCTTCTAAACTGCTAAAGGGCATTCCAGATAATTAAAAAAAAATCGAGACGCACACACACACACACACAAAGGATCTCACCTCAGAGTGCCCACTTCACTCTTTACCTCTTATACCATACTTCTTACCACATCATTTAATATATTCATCTTACGCTAATTGACTTCTTTTCCAGTGGAGGTTTTAGGAAATAAGTAATCTTACCTTGGTATAATTTCTTAAGAGGAGCATGTGTGGCTCACACCTGAATTAATCCAATATGAATTCAATCCACATCAAGATTTATTTTTTATAAAATAGTAGGACACTGAATATGGCAATAAGAATGAAGAATATTAATTCTGAAACTATTCCACAAATGGTCAGGGAAATTATAATAAAGAGTAAACAAAAGTAAATAAAATGCAAGACTGAGTTTCATAAGAGATTTCTATTTTTATTCAAGGCTTATAAGTTTCTAAGGACAACTGAACCACTGCAGAGTTTCAAGGTGCACTTACACAATAGTTGCATTTTCAAATGATCACTCTAGCTTTTATATAGAGAGAATAGATTCGATGAAGCAAGGCTAAAACCTAAGCATGGGTTTTGAAATACACTCAGAGAAACAGATGTACGTAAGGGCCCGAATAAGCACAATAGCCATAGTAAAGTTGAGATTGTGATTTACATATATACACTGGCATGATTTACAAACAATTCAAACTCAAGTCCCATTCAACTCAACTGTTGAGAAATTTTGTTGGAGGGTGATAGAGGAGAAATAAAGGAAAAGTCCTAGGTTTCTGGCTTTGGAGTTCAGGTTGCTGATGGTACAATTTACTAAAAAGAGAAAGAATAGGAAGAGCAATTTTATGTGGGAAAGTAAGACAGCCACAATCTCAGTTTTGGCAACATGAAGTGTGAAGAATTTATCAGCCATTTAAGTGAGTAGATTCCCAGATAGAAAATGGATAAATAGTTTAGAATTTGGAGTCAGAGAGACCTAGGCTCAGATTCCAAATGTACTAATTATATTTCTCATTTAAATGTCTGTTTCCTCATCTGTGAAATGAGTTAATTAATTTTACCCACTTCATAATTATTGACGAACATTAAATGTGTGCCAATACACATATAAAATTTGGGTAAAGATAGTGAAAAACTGAGTTTGGTCTTCTCTTGAAGGATGCAATTGAAGAAAATGGATACAAAGGATATGCAACTCTGTATAACTGAGATCCAAAAGGAAAAATGTAAAGTGAGTAGTCTGGCCAGGACAATGGACAGTTTATGTCTTCTAGACACAAAAAAACTGTCAGTATACAGTATAGAAAACTCAATCAGACAGGGGAACTTGAAGTTTAATATTTTTAGTAGTTTAAGTCTGGGAACATATAAAATCCAGATATTCATGGAAGATGAAGTACAGTAAGGGCATGAAGTCAAAGAGAAATAACTAGGAGACAGAAACTTCACTGTGTCAGGGTAGTAGCAGAATTTGTCTGCTAACAGAGATAACATGGTTAATAGTATGAAAGTTTATTTAACCAAATGATGCCGTTCAAAATTATTATAGTGTGATGGAAAACTATTGATCTAGATATGGATTTGCTTTTCATCACTTAATTCCTCTGAAACAGAGGTTTTTGAAGAAAAGGCAGCCTCCATGAGATGGAACCTGAAAGGAAAGAACATCATAAGAGGAGAGACATGACACAAAAGCAGAGAGAGCAGTTCTGTGAGTTGATGATAATGGGTAAATTTTTTGGAGACACTGTTCCACTGTGGGTACTGGAACACAGGAGCAGGGGAGTTGATAACGTACAGAATCTAGATTAAAAGTGTGAGAAGGAGTAAATTTGATAAGTTGCAGCAGACAGGGTTGAGACCTACTTAAAGAAGGAGGGCAGAAGATCCTATCTCTAATTCAGAAATCAAGAAAATATATACCTGAACCCTATATTATGAAATATCTAAACTTCAAATTTCCTAAAATTAGCAATAAGAAAGATATAAGCCTAGTCTTAGCTCTCTTCTCCTCCTCATCATCATTTTCACACAAAAAGTGAGAAATCCTAAACCCAGGAAATCCTCGTTTTT
>PVIY010049714.1:0-16577 GCA_004026745.1 Myrmecophaga tridactyla
GAAGCTTTGTCATCACTCCAAGCAGAAACTCTACCCATTAAGCATTAACTCCCCATTTCTCCTCTTCCTGCCCCCCACCCCACCCCCATCCCCTGGTAACCTGTATGAATTTGCTTATTGTTGGTTCATATAAGTGGACTCAAATAATCTTGCCCCTTGTTAGTGACTTATTTCACTTAGCATCATCTTTTCAAGGTTTATCTACGTGGTTGTATGTATTAGAACTTCATTCCTTTTTCTGGCTGAATAATCCCTTGTGTGGTAGGCCACATCTTATCCGTTCATCTGTTGATGGACCCTTGAGTTACTTTTACCTTTTGACTCCTATGAGTGTTGGTGTGCAAATTCCCATCTGAATCCCCTGTTTTCAGTCCTTTTGGGTACATACTTAGGAGTGAAATTGCTGGGTCATGTGGTAATTCTGTGTTACGTTTTTAACTCTAAGATCTTTCAACTGCTTTCCACAGGGGCTGCACCATTATACATTCCCACTAGCAGTGCATGAGGGTTCCAGTTTCTTCACATCCTCAACAGTGCTTGTATTTTCAGTTTTCTAATAATAGCCATTCTAGTGGCTGTCTCATTGTGGGTTCCTTTTTAATTCACATTTCCCTAATGGCTAATGATATTAAGCATATTTTCATGTGCTTATTGGTCATTTGTATTTCTTCTTTGGAGAAATGTTTATTCACATCCTTTGTGAATTCTTAATTAGGTTGTTTGTCTTTGAGTTATAACTTTTCTTACTTAACATCATACCTCTGAAGTCTTAACTTGCCTTTCTGTACCTTTATATGCCTTTATGTGCCTTTCCTTTTGGAAAGGCCATGCAAGGAAGTTCCTTCAGTGAGGGAAGCAAGGCTGGGAATTAGAATTAATTCGGATTTAGAATTTATAATTGAATTAATCCTGTTGATTCCTACGCTGGTAGGCCCCTCAGGTAGGGAAACAACAGGAATGAGGTACTTCCTTGTGCCCAAGGAACTCAGAATCCACAGGAGAGATGGGTAGATGTAAACAAGTTGTTAGGCATTGGGGTTCTTTCTAAAAACAACTCTAACTGAATTTGTACATCATGATTTATTATCTCCAAGGCAAAAACATCATTTCAGAAATTTACTTTTTATGGTTTATAGTCAGTGTGTCCTAATCATTGCCTCCAAACGACAAGGCTTCATTTCCAATGGGAAAACCAGGGGCTCAGATGGACTGAGTACCTTCCGGAACCTTCCTCTGAGGAGGTGGCCTCGTGTCCATCCCTCTGGCCACAGAGTATCCCGCCCCAAGGTTGCTGTTGCTCACTGGGGCCTGCTCGCTGCATACTCAGCTTTTCTCCCTCTTTGTTAAACTTGTTGCTGAGGTTTTAACTTGGTACAGCTTTCAGAGTGATGACAGGATTGCCACAAAGACTGGAGGTGGGCAGTGAGCCTGGGCCCACCTTGGCTTGCATCCTGCCACGTGTGGATCCTTGCCAGCATCCTGCCCTCACAGTTGAGGAGAATACAGAGGTGGGCATTTGTGGGTGCTGGCCCACCTGCTGTGTATGTGTATTTCCATGCCTTAGACACCTGGTATCAGGTTGTGCCTAGTAGCTTGAGCCAAGATCCAGGGGTCCCCCGTCAAGGAGCTTTCTATGGAAAGCAAGTCCCAGGATGCTGCTTAGATGAGCCATCAGCAAACCCTTTGAACTGAGTCATCTCTTTTGATTCTTCTCTCCTCCTGTTTTCTGTCACTTGGTGAGAAGGGTTGGTTTTCTTGGGCTGTCATTTTAAGCATCGTTTTGTGCCACACCATTAAAAACTTTAAAGTGTTTGCTGATTTGTGTTTATTGAAACTAAATTCATTAGGATGATGTGAAAATAGCACTTAACTGTTTACTAAATCGGATTCTTGTTTTTGATATTTCAGCACATCATCTGTTCTCACTTGAATGTCATGGAATTTGTTGGTAAAGTGTTATGCAGATGAAAATCCGTATTTTAATGGAATTTTTTTTTTATTATTCAAATATGTTTATAAGTGTGTTATATCCAAGGTACTTGATTTGCCATGAATCAGTCTCTGGAGGTCTCTGGGAGTTTTGAGGTATGCCAGGAGGCAGCTGGGGAGCTTGACTAGCATGAGATGCTGTATCAGGCAGGTTGAAACCTGCTCTGAACCCCCAGCTCTGCCCCTCACCTGCTGTGTGACCCCCCCCCCCAACAAGTCACCCAACCTTTGGGAATACCAGGTCCTTATCCAGGAGTTCCAGGTCCTTATCTGTTTTCTTACAGGCTTGTTGGAAAGCTTCAAGGAGAGCATTGTATTTCATTGGTTTTTAATGTTTTTATAGTGGTGGAATCATGTCATTAAATTGATGGCATGCCATAGTTTAATTGATAGTTTTTTTTTTTTTCCTTAGTGGTTTATAAAATAATGCTGGGTCTGAGATTTGAAGGTATCTTAGATTTGATGAACTTGAAACATTTAGCAAATTTAAGGTTTCTGAGTTTGGCATTTACCAACCACATAACAGTTAGCTTAACTTTTTGTTTGGTCAGTGAGAGTACAGCTGTGACTAGACTAGTTCTTTATGCCATGTCTGTGTGGCCATAAGATAATTTGGTAGATGTGTTTATGGGGTTGTTGGCATCTCTGCAGATCTGGTCAATGGTCAGAGAGCCTGGGGTTCTCTTTGCTGGCAGAGAGACCCAGAGGCCATTGTGGGCTTCTAAAATACATCTATCTGAGACAGAGATGGGAGATGGTTTGGTCAAGACACCAGATGGTCACTGAAAATCCATCCTTCCCTCCCATGGGCAGAAAGTTACTTCTGAAAGTGGTTACATGGCCCCCACCCGACCTCCTAATAGCTCTCGCCAATGTAACACTGGTGGAATGTGCCACTTCTGGGTAGAGGTAGTTAAGAAACGAGTGTGTCTTACCCAGTTTTCCTTCCTTGACTCCAGTTGGAGGCAGAACCCAGCCGGGGCCTGGGAAGACCCTGGCCCCTCCCCCCCGGAGAAGAGTTGTTACCCCTCAGGAATGCTGGCCTGGTCTTTTCCTGAGCTAGTCATATGCGTACATTGTGTTGAGCTCAACTACATTTGGGGGGTTGTTTGTTAAAACAGTCAGCGTTGACTAATACAGTGGACATGAAAATTAGCTAAAGCAATGTCCCTCTCCCTCTCTGCCAGTTTGGAACTGTGATATACCCAGAAAAGCCATGTTCTTTAATCCTGATTCAACAATCTTGGGTGGGATCTTTTTTTTTATGGTGTACTTGGAAATTTATTGCTTTTTTATATATATGTTATTTTTCACAATAAAAAAACACCATATATTTTATTTTCCAGCACATAATAAATTCCAAACTTTTCCAATGACAACCGTATCCTCTTAGAATTCTTCTCATATAGCATTAATTGTTTCCAGTGAGGTTTCTGGTGATCAGGAATCAAGGCACAGTAGCCCTAAAGCTTACAGCTTTGTAGCTAAATACTCAGAATCAAGACATATTTTACTTCTGAAGTAGAGGATAAATATTTTACGATATCCTTTTTTTAATTTTTATTTTCTTTTATTTTTTAACATATGATCGTTCCGTTCTACATATATAATCAGTAATTCACAATATCATCACATAGTTGCATATTCATCATCATGATCATTTCTTAGAACATTTGCATCAATTCAGAAAAAAATAAAAAGACAACAGAAAAAGAAATAAAACAAAAACAGAAAAAACATAAATAAAAAAATTATACATAGACATACCCCTTACCCTTCCCTTTCATTGATCACTAGCATTTCAATCTAAATTTATTTTAACGTTTGTTCCCTCTATTATTTATTTTTATTCCATATGTTCTACTCATCTGTTGACAAGGTAGATAAAAGGAGCATCATTATACAATCATCATCAAGAAGCATGGCTACTGGAACACAGCTCTACATTTTCAGGCAGTTCCCATCCAGCCTCTCCATTACATCTTGACTAACAAGGTGATAGCTACTTAATGAGTAAGAATAACCTCCAAGATAACCTCTTGACTCTGTTTGGAATCTCTCAGCCATTGACACTTTGTCTCATTTCACTCTTGCCCCTTTTGGACGAGAGGATTTTCTCAGTCCCTTGATGCTGAGTCTCAGCTCATTCTAGGGTTTTTCTCAATCCCTGATGCTGTCTCAGCTTATTCTAGGATTTCCGTCCCACATTGCCAGGAAGGTCCACACCCCTGGGAGTCATGTCCCACGTAGACAGGGGGAGGGTGGTGAGTTTGCTTGTTGTGTTAGCTGGAGAGAGAGCCACATCTGAGTAACAAAAGAGGTTCTCTTGGAGGTGACTCTTAAGCCTAATTTTAAGTAGACTTGACCTATCCTTTGTGGGGTTAAGTTTCACATAAACAAACCCAAAGACTGGGGGCTCAGCCTATAGCTTTGGTTGTCCACACTGCTTGTGAGAATATCAAGAATTCAACTTGGGGAGGTTTAATTTTCCCCCGTTCTCACCATTCCCCAATGGGGACTTTGCATTACTTTTTTATTCACTGATCAGATCACTCTGGGATTTATTGGGGCATCACTCTGGATACACCAACAAAATCTCATGTCCTACTCAAGGTTCCATGTACTTATGATGTTCAATTAAGCTATCTACATAAGTTATATTAGGAAATGCACTAGTCAAAATATAAATTTTGTACCAAATAAACGTTTTTTGCTTTAGTCTCACACATAGGTTGAAATTTTAAAATATTAATTACCATCTATTTTCAGCACCCTGCAGTAATGACATTCCTTTGTTCTTCCTCATGCAAAAACATTTTTAAAATTTGTACATTTAGTCACTATCATTATACACTCTAGGCATTCCTAGATTATACCATCTCAATCTTTATCATCTGTCTTTCTTTCTGATTTCTTTTGTGCCCCCAGCCCTCCTCCCTCTATCATTCTCACATGGGTGGGATCTTTTTTATTAAGTTGTTTATATGGAGATATGACCCACCCAGTTGTGGGTGGGACCTTTTGATTAGGTGGTTTCCATGGAGATGCATCTCTACCCATTCAAGGTGGGGTCATTTTCTGGAGTCCTTTAAGAGGGAACCATTTTAGATAAAAGCTTCAGAGACCTTTGGAGATGCAGAAGAAAGAAATGGCTACCCCCGGGAAGCCATTTTGAACCGGGAAGCTGGGAGAGAAAGCTAGGTACTGCCATGTGCCCTCCAGCTGACAGGGAAATCCCAAACTTCATTGGCCCTTTCTTAAGTCAAGGTATCTTTACCTGGATGCTTTAGTTTGGACATTTTTACAGACTTACAACTATAAACTTGCAACTTACTAAATTCCCTTTATAAAAGTCAACCTGTTTCTGGTATATTGCATTCTAATAGCTTTAGTAAACTAAAACACTTCGCCTCACAATGTGCTTCAGTTACAGGGTTACATTCTCAACTTTATGGCTTTTGCTTCTTGGTTCATTTATGTCCATTTATTCACTAAATCCAGTAGATTCTGTGCCTCCCTCCCCCCCTAATTTGGTGGCCTCACCCTTCTCCCTGCTGGGTCTGGACTAGAAGTTCCCTTAGTGCCTCTCACCTGCTGAATGTCATCCACCCAAAAGTCTTGGGTTTGACCAGGTGGCCCTGGAAGTCCAGTTGTCAAACTTTAGAGATGTTCAAAGGAAGTCTTGGATCGTAGAGTTTAGGTATGAACTAGTATAGGTATGTTGGCCATGAAATTGCACTTCTCTGATCTTCAGCTTTTGAGGATGTGGTTGACTGATGACCCAACTGCTGTGGTCCCAACCCAGCACTAGAACCTGACACCCTGTTCATGGACAGATCAGACAACTCCCCACCAGTGCCTGGCACCTGTTCACCGAGAGACCAGACTGCTCCCTACCAGTGTCCGGGTGTGGCAGGGGTACTAGGCCATTTCTGGAGATGCCGTAGAAAAAGACTCCTGATGGCTGAGTGGACTCCAGGATCTCCCTTCGCCCTTGAACTGCACAGCAGTCTAGGACTCCCCTTACCCAGTCATCTTCCCTTCCCCGTCTCCTCCCAAGGGGTCTGACCTGCATCATGATGGCTCTTCCAGCCCCCACTGGCCCCCTCCCCACTTTTCCAAGAAAATTTCGGCCTCTGGTTTGTAGAGGGCAGTATATTTAAGATAGAGCAGGTGAGAGGGATGGTACCCAGGAATTACCTCCAGTCTGAAAGACAAGCCGGTTCCTCTCCCAGGTGCCCTCCGCCACCTTGGAGGCACATTTTTAAAATTTGTACATTTAGTCACTATCATTATATGAATCTCGGGCCCTGTCAAGATCAGAGAGAGTAAGGATTCTTCTGGGAGTGGCAGTTCTCCCTCTCTGGTCTCACAGCACCTGAATCTCACTTGTCCTCATTGGAGCCCCTGCTGGCTGGAGGAAGCCTCCAGGGTGAAAATGGCTGGAGGCAGCACTGGCCTACCATTTAACTACATAGTTGCAGGTTGTTTTTAAGACCCTTTGAAAGCCATTAGGGTAGTAAGAGGCCTGGAAGTGTGGCCCGTGTGCAACCTGCTCTGGGAGCGTAGCTTCGGGTTGAGAAGCCTGACTTTTATAGGATCCGGCGTGTGGCAGCAGTCATGTTGATGATGTGTGGCATTTAGCAGCGTGTTGCCAAGTGGGCCCATGCCAACCATGCTGTTCTCCCAGAGCTGCTTGTGCTTGGCCAAAACATCGCAGTGTCCCAGAAGAGGCTTGGGGTGGGGCAGAGGGAGGTGGATGAGTGTCCAGAGCCTATGGGTGGGGCTGCACTTGGGTAATTTTTCTTCCTCCTCCAAAGCACCCCAGAGCATGGCATTTTGCAGATGTCATTGTGCGGGGGTCTTATTCCCACGGTGGCACCTTTCCTGAGTAGGGTCCTTTTGTCTGTTCAACCCACATGGCAGAAGCAGCCCAAGACCTGCCTCCCTGGATCCACGAAATCTGTTCCTGGAGAGTGAGTGTGGCTTGTCCCGTCGTCCTCACAGACTTTGGCTTGGCATGTCATTCCATCAGTGCCCCGGGGCACAGGACGGGGACTTCTGTGAGGATGTCAGCACTGGGTGGGAAAGCAGCATCCTCCTTGCAGATGCTCCTGCAGATGCTCCTCCGTGGCACCCATGCTCTGGAATGGATATGAGTACAAAGTTCTCCAGCTGAGGTTTTGAAGACTATTGTTTGGGTATTGTTTTCAGTATCTTACTGTGAAGGATCTAGAACATGGAGAAAAGTGGGAAGGATTGAACAGTGAACACCCCCAACTCCAGAGCCAACACTGTACCCCTCCCTATCTCCACCCAGCAGTCCAGCTTTGACTTAGTTCTTTTGCTGTATGGTGTTGTCTGAGGCTCACTTCTTTGTGGCTCTTTTAATTTTTCTTTTTCTGAGGTAAAATGTGGCAGATGTTGAAGGGAGTGGGAAGTGGCTGGAAGGAGCCTAGGGTCCAGTGAAAAGCGTAGCTCTTCTGCGGGCTCTTGATGAGCTTTGACAAATGTACATGCCTGTATGACCCTATTCCCTATCAGAATGAGAAAGCCAGGCAGTTCCCCAGGGCCCTTCCTGTCAGCCCCACTCCCATGCCTCATCCTCTCCAGCAACCAGGTTCTTATTTTTTTTTTCCTACCATAGGTGAGTTTTGCCTGTTCTAGAATTTCATATGGTATTATGTAATATACACATATGTGTATATGTGATAGATTGTATGTACCTTTTCGTGTAAGGCTTCTTTCATGCAGCATCAGGTTTTTGTGACTTTCATGTTTTTGCTTGTTTTAGTTTGTTAATGCTGTTTACCAGAAAAGGATCGGATTGTATGAAGGGAATTTATTAAGTTACAAGTTTACAGTTCTAAGGCCTTAAAAGTGTCCACACTAAGGCATCCAGATAAAGATACCTTGAATCAAGAAAGGCTGATCTGGGAAGGCTGGTGTCTGCTGGTCCTTTGGCTTCTGGTTTCAAACAGCTTCCCCAGGAGCATTTCCTTTCTGCATCTCCAAATTCTTTCTGTGTCCTCTTAAAGGACGCCAATAATTGACCCCACCTTGAATGGGTGGAATCACATCTCCATGGAAACCACCTAATCCAAAGCTCCCACCCAACAATATTGAATCAGGATTAAAGAACATGGCTTTTCTGGGGTACGCAGCAGTTTCAAACCAGCACATTGCTTGTATCAGCAGCGTATTCCTTTTTAATCATGAGTGATGTTCCCTCGTGAGCCCACACCACAGTGTGCTCACCTAGTGCCATTGCTCACCTCCCAGCAGACACTTGGGCTGGCTCCAGCTTTGGGCTCGTCTGAATAAGCTGCTGTGAACATTCTTGTACATGTCATTTTGTGGACATATGTTTTCACTTGGGCAAATTCCTAGAAATGGAACTGCTGGGTCATGGATAGGTGTGTGTTTAGCTTTATAAAGCGGATATAGCATTTTATACTCCCACCAATCATATATAAAGTTGGAACAGTTTTTTAAATCATTCACAGAATGTTGGCTTTCTGCCTGAGGGGGTTCAGTGGGGTGCAGCCCCCTCCACCCAGGGAGCAGAATGGGTGCAGGGTCTGCACAGTTGGCTCTGCTGGGGATGGGCTGCAGGGTTCACCCACTGAGAAAAGTAGCTGAGAGAGAGGGCCTACCTCTCTTGGCTTTCCCTGATTCCATTCCCTCCCCCCATAATGTGCTCTCCAGTCATGATTTACAGAAGTAAGTTGAGCGTGAGGGCCAGGAACTTTGGTGGCCCAACACAGTATGTTCCTGGTTCATTCTCACACCTGGCTACGTTCACGACCAACAAAAAAGTGGATATTTGGAACCCACTGACCTCCATCTCTGTAGCACGTGTGTTTCTAGTTTGCATTAGTGTGACAAAGTGTTTTAAACAAATGCCTGTCTCAGGAGAGGGAAAGAGGGGGTCCTGGTGGCTGCTGTCAGGGCTGCATCCCCAGCCAGGGTCTGGGAGCAGGGTTGGGTGGAGTTCTGCAGCTGCTGGTGCCTGGGACCCAGAAAAGAGCAGAAGCACAACATAGGGGCAACTTAGTGGAGGGCATTCTGCGAGCAGCCCTGGTGGAGGTGCCACTTAGGATAGGACTTTAAAAACTTGAGGGCTGGGGCAGGTGTTGCAGGTGTGTTCTCCCCAATCATTTCTATCCGCTGGGCTGCCCATATGCATTGACAGCAGCCTGTTCACGTTTTCCTTTCCGTCCAGGGACGGATGGGCAGGGGTAGTGCTGGGAGAACAGTGAGCTTCGGAGAAGAGACCTGGGGAGAGCCAGGCATGGGGGCAGGCCGGGCTGAGCCAGGAGCACAAACCAGGACCTTTCTACACCCTGGTGACTTTCTCTTGAAAATTGGCTTTGTTCATTAAGTTTGACTCATTATATAAAAATGGAAGTAGCACTCATGTAAGAGAATCATGGTAACTTCAAGGTGGTGTCCTCTCCCATACCCAGGAAGGGCTTAGCCTACTGCCTTTACATGGTTGGGCAAGATCAGAAATGGTGTTTCCAAACTGTGGTGTGATTTGGACTCTGAAGTGCCCTGTCCCTGTCCCAGGATGCCCGCTGCAGTGTTTCCTATCACAGTAGTGCCCCCTGGAGTTGTACATAGCACCCCCCACCGGTTTTTCCCGGTCCCTATCCCAAGCGTAGCTCCCCTTTTCCACGTAGAAGGTTAGCTGCTTCTGTGTTGACTTAGGTTGTGATGTGTTTTCTACTTGGGCTCTTGTCTTCTCTGTCGTAATACCTCTTCGGATAATATTAGGGTGATGAATGGGGGTGGGTGGAGGCTGGAGGCCGACTTGCTTACATTTCATCAGGTTTGGGGCCAATACCTAGAGATGGGCGGTTAACAGCCCCAGGATCATCATTCGGGTATCAGTCCCTGCTGCCAGGGTGCAGTGTTTATGACATGCTTGTTACTTCTGTTGGACTGACTGAGTCATTTGGTCTAGTTTCTTCTGAGCACTTAGCGTTGGCAGGTGCACGGGAGGCGGTGGTGAACGAGACTTCACTTTGCTTCCATCCCAGCAGAGCTGCTTCTCCTGTTTCTCTCTACAAAGCTGACACTTAGAACCTCCTTAAAAATAACAGAAATGAACCATGTTGGCCTGTTGAGTTCCCCAAACACCTGATGTCGGCAGGGTTGCATATTTTAAATTGAGAAGAGGAGGGCTGGGGTGTAAGCTACGTGCCCCTCCTAGCACAGTGGAAGAAAGGGATGTCTGTGCTTGGTGTTTAAATATAGCACGGTGTTTGCTGCTGAGGCAGAGAATAAGCAATTGCATATGTAGGTCAGTGACTTAGGAGAATGAGTTCAGAGGTTTTCTTTGAATCTGACTAACGCTGTCTTACAATCGGGCTGTTGATGCGAAGCCAAAATCGAGTTCCACGGAGTTCAGCCAGCCGTGGGGGGCGGGGAACTGGGAGAATTGTAAGATACCTTTTGCCCCCCTTAAGATGTGTGGAGAGTGGGCTGGGATCCGAGCCCCTTGGTTAGCAGCCAGGGAAGGCATCTCAAGCTGTGGGAAGGGCAGGTTGGGTGCTGGGCTCCGGGCGCACCCATGCCTTGTCCTGTGAGTGGACCTGCCCTTTGAGGGAGGGGTTAGAGGACTGGTCTTGATCGGGATAAATGCCAGTGGTGCATTTCAATACATACTTGATTCAGAACTCACTCTTTGGCATTGCATATCTAAAAGGAAAACTGCCATCCCCTTTCTAAGGTATGTGACATTTAAAAGACTCTGTAGCAGAAGATTGGTTTGACAGCTTCAAATTATATTTGAAAGCCTTTTTCTTTTAAAAAAGAAAATGATTACTTCTATTTTAAATGTCATCACAAAGACATAAATATATTTAATCAAATTATACATTTAATTTAGGTGGAATGTAATTTTTATTCTGTGGAAGAGTCGCTAGTTAATTCTTTAGCAGCTTTGAAGCCAGGTAATATTGGTGATTTGAAAGCAGTTTGGCTTTTTGAGTAAAATGGCAATTTAAGGGCTTAAAAACTTTACCACTGAATTATTTTTTCTTCAGGATGCTTGTACCTAACGGCACTTTTTGGGGAAGGAGAGATACTCCGTTATTGCTGGGAGACAAGCTCCTGTTGAATGAATTGGAAAATAAAAACATAACCCTGAAGACGATAGAAGAGGAAACAGCAAAGAATCTCCTGTAATTTTCTTCTTTGGGATTCTTTGAATCAGCAGGGAGTGAGCAGGGAGTGAGCAGGGAGTGTGCCTGCTCTCCTTAAAAGGAAGACAGCGGGGGAGCCCCGAGGGTAGATGCTGATGCTTTCAGTGGATACTGATTGAGTTTTGTCCCTAAGGCCAGTGCCAAGTGTTGGGGGCACCTGGCAAGGTCCCCAGGCTGCCCGAGAAGCAGGGGCGTAAGTGCCACACTAGACAGTTCGCTCCACCCTGGTGATCTGCGAGAATCCTATGACTCTAGAACATTCTTTGGGTGAGCTGGGTCTTGGAAGGTGGCCAGCCCCAGCCTCTTGCAGTTCCCTGTGTCTGCCGGGGACTGTCTTGGCCTGTTCCAGCCTGCTGTTTCGGTCTAGTCAGGCTGGGCCTGCGAGTCCTGGCCTTGCCCCCTGGCCGGGCACAGACCACAGCCCCCGGGGCTGGATTTCTCTTTCCCCTCATCCTCGCCCTGGGCAGCTCTGCTGGGTCCAGGCCAGGGAAGACACCCTTAGTCCCAGGTGACCCGACTTGGCCTGGTGTCCTGCAGCAGCTGGGGGGAGAGCGAAAGTCGACTGAGCTGTTTCCCAAGAAAGAACTTACGTAGCAGGCACCTTTGCCAGCTCCAGCAGAGAAGGTCAGGGCTCAGAAGTTGTGAGCGAGCTCCTTGGCAGCCACTGGGGGAGCCCAGTGAAGTGAAGTGTGCAAACAGAGCCTGGAGGCTTGTCCGCTGCCTCCGAGCACCTCGGTGTAGATACCTGTCAGTTAAAGAAAGGGGTCGTCCTTGCTTCTCAGGGCAGCACTGTGCCAAGGAAAACAGCACAATAGGACAAACTTACTTGGGTTGGTTGGTTTGTTTTATTAGAGAAGATGTAGATTTACAGAAAAATCATGCATGCAGTACCGAGTTCCCATATACCACCTTCTTATTATTAACACCTTGCATTACTGCTGCACATTTGTTAAATTTATTGAAAGAACATTTTTCTAATTGCACTGCTGAATACTACAGCCCATCATTTACAACCGGTTCCACTTTTTTGTTTAGTCCTATGTTTTATTTTTTTAGATTTTTATTCTAGTAACGTATACACCTAAAATTTGCCCTTTTAGCCACATTCACATGAATGTGTTATGTGGATTATAGCATATAATTTCATTCACAATGCTGCGTTAACATCGCCATCCATTACTGAAATTTACTTTTTTTTTTAACTTTTCTTTTTAAAGATAAATGTCGATTCATAGGCAATTGCAAGGAGAGTAATGCAGAGAAGTCCTAGTCTCCCTCACTAGTAGTATCTTGCAAAACAAATATCACAACCAGCAAATTGACATTGATACAATCCACAGATATTATTCAGATTTCCCCAGTTTTTCTTGTAGTAAGTGTGCATGCGTGTGTATGTGTCTGTGCATTTAGCTCTCTGCAGTTTAATCACATGTGTAGGTTCGTGGATGCCCCATCACTGTCAAGCTACAGAAACAGTTCCATCAGCATGAGGCTCCCTCCTGTTTCCCCTTTTGCAGCCACACCCACCTCTCCTGTCCACCCCCCCACACCAGACCCTAACCCCTGGCAACTACTAATCTGTTCTCCACCTCTAGAATTTTGTCACTACAAGATTGTTACATAAATGAAATCATACAGTATGTAATGTTTAGGGATTAGATTTTCTTGTTCGACATAATTCCCTTTGGGATTCATTCAAGTTACAGCCTATATCAATAGTTTGTTCCTTTTTACTGTTGAGGGGTATTCTGTCCCAAAGGTATGGACCCCGGCTTCCTAGGAAACCCATACCCAGACCAGAGTTGCAAGACTCTTCCTTGCTTAATGCCAAGAGGAACTGGGCATCTCCTTCCGTCCCCCAGATTCCCCCATTTCTGGGCACATCCACAGGGTGATGCTTTGAGTAGCTTTGGACAATGGTGGTTTGGTTTTGTGTTTTGTTTTGTTTTTGAAACTAGCAAAATAACCCGTTTTACCTTGTGGGTTTTGTTCATCTGTGCTGTGGGGTTTTACACAATGTGTGTCAACTGAGAAGTGAAAAAACACAGCTTGGGATAAAAGATTATTGGGTTCTCTTTTGGGTGCAGGCTTGATGCATGGAAGAAGTAAAGGCAGGGTCAGCAGTTTTTCTTTAGGAGGAAGCCCTAAGCATGTAGATGGTTTGGGCATGCTTTAGTGAGAACTGTAAAATTATGAGTCCTGAGAATCTAATTTCACAGTGAAAATTTAAAGCTGTCATTCTTTCAGAAAATACATTTGCACTGCATTTTGAATGCCTGTACATGTGTATATTTGCACATTCATCATATATGAATGAGGACAGTACTTAGGAATAATTACTCTCATGCACATCTTGCTAAAGCATTGTCAATACTTGGAAAATGAATGAAATGCAACGGAGTAATCACACACGTATGTATCTTAGTTCAGGGTTCCCGGCATTATTTACTTGATGCACGTGAATCTGAATCAACAGATAATGTTTCTTTGCTCTTTAGGGGCTGTAATGTTCTCTTTCTGGGTTAAGACTGTTAGGCAGGCCCTGCTGTGGGGGTGGGCGATGCTGTCGGCTGCTTTGGGGCCTGGGAGATGACTGGACTCAGGAATTCTCTTGGCCCTTGGGATGGGTTCACATGGCTGCTGGTCGGAATGGGGTTTTTTTGGCACGGTGCAGTGTCCTGGTTAGGACTATGCACTTGTCCTGGGCAGCACAGGCCCCTGCCACGGGGTGTTTGACCATTCCCTGTCCTGGATTCCTCTGGTAAGTGGGTGCAGTGTCTCTCAGGAACCATCACAGCTGGTGGTCTGGACCTGCTTTGGTGGACATGGATGGGAGGCTGTCTGTCCTGCTGGTAGGACCTGAGCTCTTTGGGGGTTTTCACCATTGTGCAGTGTTTCTAACAGCGTGTTGGGGGTGGGGCATAGAAAGGGCCGAGTCAAGACAGGTTTCGGCTTGTCCCTGATGGGCTGGGTGACTTCAGGCCTTGGGAGAAGCCTTCTAAGGTCTCATCTGGCTCCCTGATTCATTCTTTAATGAGATTTGTTCCCCCAAAGGAAATACATTTGCGACGCATGCATCTCCCTTGAAGAAAACCTGTGGGTGCCTCATTTAAGCTTGTGTTTGCAGGTTTTCTTTACATACTAGGCCCTGTGACATGGCTGGCCTTGTAAATGGATTTTTAAAGATACAATCGGAGAACTTAAGACTTGTTTCTATGCTGCTGGTATGCCGGCTATTCCCCGCAATGGCAGCGACATACTTCATTTTACATTTAATCTCCCCTAAACCTGAGGTTTGGGGTCTTAATTTATTTTGAAATAAAACAAACCTAATTTCCTTTTTTCTTTCTAGGACTCTGGGTCCTTGAATTCATCGCTTCCTGTTGGTAAACCATTTGTTAGGTGACTATAGCTGGTGCTAGAGTGCTTCCCGTCACCCGGCACCGAGCCGAGGGGATCACACCTGACCCTGGTCCATCCTCAGCTCAGCAGGAAGGACAGGGAAGCCAAGAGGGGAGGGCGTTTTTCTGGGGTCACTCAGCCTCACCATTGGGTTGGTCTCTGCCCTCTCCAGGGTAAATCAGACCTGTCCCTGTCCTCATGGAGCTGACCATCAAAGCCAGTTACACAGCCATGTGTCAGGGCGAAGGCAAAGCAGCAAATGCAGGCGTTCAAGCTGCGTGGCAGGCCGGGGTGAGGTCCCTGTATGGGGGGAGCAGGGGCCAGAGGGGCTGGTTCTGGTACCTGGCTGTGCCAGTGTCACCAGCATCACTTGGCTGGTCAGTATTCTCCATATAGGCCATTGGTATCTAAAGCTGGTCCTTCATCTAGAAGTGAATCTGGACTCAGCATCAAGGCTGCTGGATCACAGCTCAACAGTGTCAGGTATTTCCTTCTAACTATTCTAAAACACTAAAAACTAAAAAGGAATATCTATATAATGCACAAGAATAACCTCCTGAATGACCTCTTGACTCTATTTGAAATCTCTCGGCCACTAAAACTTGATGGGCCTTACATCCTAAGTGAAGCTGCTTTGCCTTGTTGCTGTGGCCAGAAACCCAGGAAGCATAAGGTTCCACGTTCCCACCTTGTGCTCCAGCCGTTTTCGCAGTGTGCATTTTTCTGATTGTAGAAAAGTCTGTTTTTGTGGAAAAATGAGGAAAATAAGAAGAAAATAATTCATAAATGATCTGAAAAACATTTAGAAAAAAATCACTTTAATCTTAGCATAGAGAAAAAACTTCTTTTAACACTTTGGTTGTATATATTTTTTCTGTCTCATATGCATATATAAATTTACTATAAATGAAATTCACTGTTTAAAGAGTATTTTTAAAGCCCATAGGGAATAACCCGAATCATCTTATACACACACACACGTATACGTGTGTATATATGTTTTGTTTTGTTTTGTTTTGTTTTTTTAAAGCTTCTGGTATATATTCCTTTTGTATATATGTTTTGTGTTTGTTTTTCCCATTTAACTTAAGTATTTTCCTATGCTGTTAAGTATTTTGTAAAACTTTTTAGTAAATTTATACTATATTGAAAGATAAGTACAGGCATACTTCACTTAATTGCGCTTTGCAGATAGTGCGTTTTATACAAATTGTAGGTTAATGGCAATACTGCGTCAAGCAAGCTTCTCAGAGTTTTCCAACGGCATGTGTTCACTTCATATCTGTCGCATTTAAGTTAAGGCATTAGTGTTTTTTAGACATAATGCTATTGCACGCTTACTGGACAACAGAATAGTGTAAACATTACTTTTTCATGCACTGGGGAACCAACACTTTATGTGACTCGCATTGTTGCAATTTGCGCCTACTACTGTGGTCAGGAAGGGACCCGCGGTTTCCCCCAGGTGAGCCTCTATCAGAAGGTGCCGCCTAGGTAGGACGCGCAGTACCTGTCAGCGGGAAGTTATCCCACTATCTTCTTTGTTTTTTTGTCATCTCAGATAGTTTCTTATGAAAATCTTTGCCATGCCTCAGGGTAGATGGGGTCGGGGTGAAGCTTTAGGCTTCCAGAAAAGACTCGGCATGTTCCTGTCCTCCCCACGGTGCGTGGGAACACTTGTCACCGGCTGTGAGAGCACCGAGCCTTCCGCCTCCCCTGCTCGGCTTTCTTTTCAAGGCTGCGTGGTGTGCTGTGGGCTCGCTCCCGGAGCCCAGGAGGCTCCAGCTTACCGCTGACGGTGCCCCCCGTTGAACTGGGTGTGGGTCGGGGTGCCCTCCCCGCGCAGGTGTGCCTGGACGGGCGCTTAGGAAGCACCTCAGTGCACCCCAGCCGCAGCCTTCCCGTGGGGGAGCCGAGGCCGCGCAGCCGCGTGCCCGGCGTGGGTGCTTCGTATTGGGCCTGGTCCCCTCGTGC
>PVIY010049715.1:0-16575 GCA_004026745.1 Myrmecophaga tridactyla
GTGGTGCCGATAAGGACACCCGTGCAGGGACGTGTGTAAGGAGCACTGGTACGAGGACACCTGTTGTGCAAACCCATGCTGCTGGGGTTGCTGGGTGAAGGGGAGTGTGCGCCTGGAAGCTGGAATGGGGCCGCCGAGCCAGGGCCGGTCAGTCCTGCCCTCGTGGGCCCAGCAGCCCTGCCAGCTCCGCAGGTCACCAAAACTCAGCCTAAAGAACCACGGTTTGGGTGGGCATTTCCTCATTTTAGGTGGAATTGAGCACCTTCTCCTGTAGTTATTGTCCATTTTTATTGGTTTGTTTTATATTCCTGTGAACTGTTCGTTTTCTTTATTGGGTTAAACAATCTCCTAAATCAAGGATTTCAGCCCTTTGTTTGCAGTGTGATTTCAAACATTTTCCCTGGTCTTTTGATTTCATTTTTATTACTTTGAAACAGAAAGTTGGTCTTGTATTTTGAAAGGCAGTCGAATTCATAAGTATCTTCCTTTCTGGTTTTGGATTCATTTTGAATCTTTTTTAGTTAGGCTTTACTCACACACTGAGGTTGTTAAAATCAAATACGCAAACAAAAACTATTAGGAAAGAAAGACCATGGCACGTATTTTCCATTTTACATACCATCTGTGTAATTGTATGGCCTCATTATTTTTGCTTTTTAGTTTTCATGTTTAGCTTTGCGCCCCCCTGAGGTATGTCTGGAGCAGGTGAGAGGAAGGGGTCCCCTAAGCCCTGCTCAGGCCCTCCTCTGCCACCCCACCACCCCGCCACCCCACTACCCAACCACCCTGCCGTCCCTGCCTGGCCTGCCTGAGAACAAGCCGCAACCACACCACCCCAGTTCTCCTTCACGTCCTAGCTAGAGAGGAACCCCCAAGGCACAGGCGGAGCAGAGGACAGGGTCAGGTAAGAGCCAGGGGGCACCCTGAGACCCTGGGAGGAGGTGAGGGCCGAGCAGGTATGGCAGGGGACTGGGGGTGTGGGGGACCGGCTATGCCAATCAGGGTGCCCATGGGATGCCAGGGGACAGGTGGCCAGGCAGTGAAGGGATCTGGGGAGCAGTGGGGCCAACGAGTACCTTTTGGGGTCACCAGCCCAGAGGAAGGGCTGAAGTGCACAGGGAGGAGGAGATGACAGGTGTGGGGTGATGGGCCTTTCCTGGCCCCGAGTTCCTCGCTTATTTAAATGGCCTTGCCCTGCCCAGTGCCCTGGCGGGCTCTTCTACCCCCGCTCCCCCCCGCTGCCCCTCAGGGACGGCGGACATGCAGGGAGACGCTGTTGGCTGGGGCCGCAGGCAGCGGGGGAGGCCAAGGGCCACTGCGCAGGACGACACTGTCCACAAAGGCTGTCAACCCCCCGCAGACGGCAGTGGGGGCACGTGCAAGGCCGCAGGGGCCCTCGAGTCCAGACACCACCCGCCTCCCTGCCCCACCCACTTCCCACCGTCTTCCTCCTGGAAGTGCAGCTGGGACCATCCACAGTGGCTCGTCCCATGAGAGCCTCACGGGGGCAGGTGCTGGCCTGATAGGGGGATGCCCCGGGCGACGTGCCCACAGCCAGTGCCCACCCTGCGTGGCCTCGTGGCCGCTCAGGCCCGGCTGCAAGCGCAGGGCTTGGCATTTGGCACGGAGAGGAAGGCCTGGGGAGGAAGCTTCCAGAGCCAGGTGCAGGGTGGGAGCTGGCCCTCCCACCTTCTGCGCGGCCCCACCCTGTGTTTTGGAAGTACCTGAGTCGCTCCGACCCGGGAGCAGGCAGCCTGGGCGTCACAGGTATTCAGAAGACTGTGTGTGGAGGCGACCAGGTTCCCAGGAGGGAAAGGTGTGGAGGGCTTTGCAGGTGCTGAAAAGCGATGTTTTCCCATAGACCCCGCAGTCCTTACGAGTGCTGGGCCCATCGGAGAGTAGCCTCCATGTCCACACGCCAGTGGCAAGGCAGCCATGGGGGCAGGGCCCAGGTGGAAGGGGAGGGCCCCCGTGGGGTGGGACCTAGGTGGGGTCCAAGTGGGAGGGGGTCCCAGTGACAGTGGTACCCAGGTTGGGCCATGGGGGGAGGTACCGAGTGGGGCAGGGCCAGGCGAGTGTGGGCGTGGCGAGGGGGTGCCCAGTGAAGTCCAGCCCCCTTCACCCCCACCCACAGGGCCATGTGCTCGTGGAGAGAGTGTATTTCTCAGGGCTGATAGATACCCATGAGAAACAGGAAGAAGGCAGTTAAGATGCTAGAAAGCATTTGGAAATCATCCAGCGTGTCAGGGCAGAAAAAATAATGGTCTAGAACAAACTTCATACTCATTTTTCCTCTTTCCCTTTTGTGGACAAATACGAAAACCTGACAGCATTTTTGTCTTTTTCATTCCGTAAGCTCATCAGGCATTTACAGGGCTGACCTCTTCAAGATGGAAATCAGGGCAGTGTGTCTTCAAAATCAATTTGGCTTTTTGAAGTAGACACAGAGTCAGTAGAGAAGTGGGCCCCACGTGCAAGAGAAATCTGATTACTCCCCACAGTGGACAGAGGGGAGCGATTAGTGGGACCCACTGGAAGTGCTGGACCAGCCACTCTTCATTAGGGCAGGTGGCAAAGGAGGGAAGCCCGGGCTCACCTTTCACTCACAAGGACGTGAAATAGAAGGACTCATTCCAGGGACCTTCACCCTGAAGTGGGGGCAGGAGGGTTTGAACAGGGGCCCAACTTTAATTCCCCATCCTCTGGCCCATGGAGTAGGTCAGACAACCTCAAAATCAGCTAAAGATGGCAGCTAAAAATGACCCTTCTGCAAAAAGGCAAAATCATACGTCTCTGATGAAATAGAAGAGAGTATACACTGAGAGCATTTCTCTTCCACCTTGAGATGTCACGGTGGCTTTCCAGTGTCGTGAGCCCTGGTGCCCAGTCCTTTCCGCTTGCTTCTCTTTTAGCCGAACACAGCGATGGATCAGGCTCTGAAGACGACAGCAATGACCAAAACGTGAAAACCAAGAGGAATCGGTAGGTGGCAATGGCTTTTCCTCTTACATCTTTCCCCAGTGGATAAGCAGGTGGTGTGGAAAGAAAGGGTCTCCTAACTTTGAGCAAAGAACAAATTCCACTGCTGAGCAGGTGGTGGAGAGTCTCAGAAAACAGAATTGTCTGGTTGTAGATTCCGGTGTCCCAACTAAACAGGTGTTTTAGTGGCTTCTCACCTCAAACAGGTGGGCACTGTTTCTCCTCCCCCATCTTTTCCAGGTTCCACCTTCAACTTGGCTGAGCTTCTAAAATCTTTAGAAGCTGCTGGAGAGGTGGATGGGGTTGGGGGTGGTCACACATCCCAGGAAGGAACCCATGTTTGGGGTGGGCAGACCCGGGATGTCCTTCCAGCCCCATCACTTGCTTGTGTGACTTTTGGCAAGGTAATTCAGTTCTGACCTCTGATGTCTCATCTGTAAAATGGGCTGGCAGGGAAACAAGAGGACACCTGTGTGACTGCTCCTCCTCGTGCTTGGCTGATGGGAAGTTCTTGATAAAGTTTGACTATCACTGGTTGCGGCTAGTGTGGAGATGGTGGGAAATCCTCCCTTTCCTTTCAGACCAAGGGCTTAGTTCTTATCTCTCCATCAGTCCTTGGACTTGTTCTTTTCATATTGTGTTTCAGATAAAGCAGTAAAATTGGGTGTGTTGGTTGGTCAGGGCTGCTATGACACTTACCAAATCTCAGTGGGCTTGCCCGGAATTTATAGCCTTGGTTTTGGAGAGCAGAAGCCCAACATCAAGACCTCAACAGGCCATGCTTTCTCCTGGGCAAGCAGTGTTCTGGTGCTGGCCTAGCACAGTCCTTGGGCTTCTTTGGGCCCCCATTACATGGGAATGTTTCATTCTCTGGGTTCTTCTGACTTCTGACTTCTACTACCTGACTACAGCTGAATCTGCTCACCTTGTAAGGGCCAGGCACATGGATGACGGTCCACCCTGCTTCACTGTGTCCTCATCTAAGACCTGGGAATACCTTTTCCACAACGGAACCTACTCCTTCACTGACACTAACATCTTCTAAGGTCCTGCTTCCAAATGACTTCTACCCCAGGAATCCAGATTAAGAGTTGAGCCTATCTTTTGGGGGGGCGTGATTCAGTCCCTACTGCTAGGCATGTATGTGTCTAAATCCCCAAGCACAGAGGAGTCAGGGAATTACGTGCCCATCTTTGGCAGAGATGAATCTGAAAGGCAGATCAATGATTGAGGGCTTTCTTCGCTGCTTCCTCAGCTAGGTTTCTTCAGCACGAGCCGAGCTCAGGACTGTGTGGGCCACTGGGCAGCTTCAGTCCTGCCCCAGGCCTGTGCCTCAGCCCTTGTCAGGGGACAGCCAAGGCCACCAACAGGAATTCAAATGCAGTGTCCTTCTCATGGGAGAAGTGTCTACCACCTCTGCCCATGGAAAAGTGCCTTAGAAGAGATAATACTTATTTTTTAATACTCTGTCGGCAATGATCAAGGACAAACAAAATCTTGACTCAGAGCCTGTGCTCCAATCTCACTTCTTCTCTCCTTGATTCTTACTTCTTGGCCAAGGATGGTGGGGAAAAGAACAGGGTAAGAAAATGTGTGGGGCCAGTGGGGTCTCCGGTAGCCTGAGGGTATGGACTTTTCCTCTGGATAGATGTCCATGGAATGACAAATGTACAGATTTGGACCTGCAGGGTTTTATTGAAGCCTTTATTCTGAGACCATTGGGCCTTTTACCACCAAACACCCTCTTAAAAATTAGTTGACCTGAACAGGGCACAGGGACATTGTCGTTTTAATGGATATCAAGCCGAGTACAATGTCCCAACATGCAGAGAAGTTAGCATTGCTCTTCCTGATCCAGGGAGGCATGTCTCCTGCTGGACAGCCTCTCTCCTGCTCTGGACCCCTGCTGACCGTAGCACCTCCAAGTTAGCAAGTCGCTGTATGAGGGAATCCTGGGGAGTTGCTGGGGAGGCTCTTGAATAAAGATACCTCCCACCCAATCTTACAAATGTCTGTTCTCTTGATCCCCTTTTCCTTAAAAAATTATTTTTGGGGATCAAAAACATGTATATGGGCTAAGGGAAGGACCCTGAATGCTTCTGATGGAGGCATTGACACTAATAAGCACGATGGCTTCCCCAGGCACGGAAGCAATGGAAAGCTAGTTGTTATTTGATGAATTTTGAACTTGTGTAGGAGGAAGAACTTGGTAGGATCCAAAATAACTTGGCTATCTGCCCTCGCAGCCCAATTTCAATCTCCGCTTATTATCCCATGGAACTGGCCTCGAATTCTGAACAGTTGGCATTTGTAACGAGAAAACATTAATTGTAGTTTTAATCGTCTGAATGACTTCCATAATTGAAAACTAGCTTTGAAACAAATGTGGATGTTGTGCATGGAGTCTTGGTAATTGTATATTTCTGAGGTCATTTCTGCCCTGCAAATTCCTCTGTAAGAGGAAAACGTTTAATCTCATGGTGGTCTTCACCTCCCTTCTCATGAACCAGAATTTCACACACTGTCATCACCAGTGGCTTGGCTTTGCCCTCCCCTCCCATTGAGACCTTGCAGGAAAATGTGTAAATAGTATTCATGCACTTGGGTGAAGATCTAGTATTTTCCATCAAGTCCATCATTTGCTTATAGGTGAGTTTACCTAAAGTTTGCCTATTCTGTTTGGGTGCTTCCTCCTTGTCCCCTGTATCCAGAATGCTCCAAAGCCAAATTGGAATGTACACCTTCCCCTCCCCAGCCCCCACCCCGGGACCTGCAGGACCCTGGTCCAGAGCTAATGGCCCCAGGCTGGTTGAACCGACACAATCACCTTGGCATTGTTTATCCATCATTGGAAAAGTGACTGTGAACATGTTCAGGTTCTCCCCCAGCTCCCAGCTGCTGTCATGTATTGTTACATTACAGCTTCTCGCATCTACAGAAGGAGAATGGGCCTCCACATGGTCTGCTGAAATCAGCCAATCTTGACCTTTTTTGATATAAGTAATATAAATTTTCCTCATTGGGAGCGTTTAAAATCCTTCTGCAGTGTATGACTAAGTAGCAAACATACTGAGAAACAAAGAAATAAACTACAATGAAGATTATTTTCTGGATATTCTTCTGTCTGTCCTTTACATTTCATATGAACCCCAACCCAACTGTTGTACATTTTGATGTACATACCAATGAAGCAAGGTGGAATTAAGTCAATTGTGCTAATAATGCAGGTCCACATGTTATTTCTCCTAAAATTCCCTGGGAGAGGTGTATGACAATGACACGCTTTCATATATTAAAATATTTTAACTTACCTGGTGAGTGCCATTTCAAATGGATTGTTATTTGCTGTTTAATGGAATCTGTCCATGATGCATGATCTCAAATCTTCCCTGAGAACAGAAAATTGATTAATTGTTCAATTTCCCCCTTTTTATACAGTGCCGAGAGTTTCTGCCCATTTCAAACATATAGGCTTTTTTATAGTTCATACCTGGTTTTTCAATGTGCTGCCTATTTTAAGAAGTTAGGATCTATTTCAATTAATTGAATTGTTTTGGGAATTCAGCAAAAGAGTATCATTTGATTTGGAAATTAGATAAAATTATACTCAAAAGAAAGTATGAGAGAAGAAACTGTCAGTAATCTGCGTGGCTTCCAGCCCCTTCATTAGGTGCCAGGTTTTGCCTGTTGATGAGCTGGGGGTTTCCTGCTAAATTAATGGCTTTTCATAGCATCAAAGACTGAAATTGCTCTTTTGCACTTTCAATTATCACCGGCTCTATGGCTTTGAAAACACGTTTACATTTCTATGTCATTCAGGAATAGGTTTCTCGTATTGACCTAAAGACATCTCTTAGCTTGAAATATTCTTTGTCATGGCATTTTCTTGTCTTTGGCATTCTGCAATTGGTGGCTTCATTGTAAGAGGTAAAGCTGACCTAACATCATAAACTTTTAATGTAACGCGGCATGTTTTCGTGTGAGTGTGTACAGTCCAGAGGCAAGAGTATTCACCGTGGCCTTTGCTGAAGACCCAATGTGCCGCTCTGAATCTGTGGTGGACCCCAGAAAAGCCATGCCCTTTGATCCTCATTCAATATTGCTGGGTGGAGCATTTTGATTGCTTCCATGAAGGTGTGCCCCACCCAACTGTGGGTGGTAACTTTTGATTAGATGATTTCCATGGAGGTGTGTCTCCACCCACTGAAGGTGGAGTTGCTTGCTGGAATCCGTTAAAAGAGGAAACATTTTGGAGAGAGCCCCTTTTTTATAGAGCCACATGAAAGCCAGCAGACGCCGCCATGTTCACCATGTGCTCTTCCAGCTGAGAGAGAAACGTTGAACATCATCGATCTTCTTGAACCAAGGTATCTTTCCCTGGATGCCTTTGATTGGACATTTCTATAGACTTGTTTTAATTGGGACATTTTCTTGGCCTTAGAACTGTAAACTAGAAACTTATTAAATTCCCCTTGTTAAAAGCCATTCCATTTCTGGTATATTGCATTCTGGCAGCTAGCAAACTAGAACAGTATATGTGAATATTGTAATTTTCTGGCTTGGTTTGAAGGGAGCCACAAACATGGGATATCTAAACTATGAGAAAGAACCAAAACTAGAATACCCAACAACATGAAAGCAGCAAGAAGGGCCTCTTGTGGCCTCTGTCCTGCTCTCCCCCAACATGCCATACACCTCGGTCCTCTCTTCTCAACAATCCGAGGTGGCCACATCCAAAGCATGTTCTCCTCCCTGGCTGGGCCTCTGACCTGATCTTCAGGTGGGAGGGGCACTAGGGGGGCCCACCCATACCCAAGCAAGACCTTGAGGTGCCATCCCCAGAGCCATGTGGCGTATGATCTGTCTGCCTGGGGTTCTGTACCGCACCTGGACCTGACTATGGGTGGGGAGGCCTATCCAGAGAGGAAGGACTCCGCCATTGTGTAGTTTCTTCATTGCTAAAGCAAATACCACGCAATGGGTTGGCTTAAACAATGGAAATTTTTTGGCTCATGGTTTTTGAGGTGAGGAGAAGTCCAAATCAAGGTATCATCAAGGTGACGCTTTCTTCTCAAAGACTGTCATTCTGGGGCTGGTTGCAAGAGATCCTTGATTCTCAGCTTCTCACATGGCAATGCACGTGACCTCCTCTCCTGGCCACTCTTTCTCTTCTGGATTCTGTTGACTTTCAGCTTCTGTCTGCTCCTTCTGTGGCTCCCTCTCTCTCCATCTGAATTAAATCCTGTTATAATGGACTACAGTGATGGGATTAAGACACATCCTGATTGACATGGGTCACACCTGAACTGAAGCGACCTCATCCAAAGGTCCTACTTCCAATGGGTGCACACCCACGGGAATGGAGTAAATTTAAGAACGTGTTTTACTGAGGTGCATAGCTCCAAACCACCACACCATCAAAGGCAAAATAAAAAAAAAATAATAACAATAATAATAATAATGGTAATGCAATGCCAAGTCTGCAGGCTTTGCAACCACTCCCCTCTGGGACTCTGATCCCAAGTGAAACCCATATTGTAGGGAGTCAACTGGGAAAAAATAGAAGGAAAAACCCCTTTTACCATCAGAAAGGAGGGGCTGGCACCCCGTGCTCTGTCCTCACCCAGAGTGTATGAGGCAACTCACTTTTATTTCAATATAAATGATTTCTAGAACTCCAGGAAAATTAACTACGAGTAAGTGGAAGCAATACTTTTTAAAACTCTAGAAGATAATGCTGTAAAATATGTGAACTCCCAATTTATGTGGTTATAAAATGATATTTTTCATATGTCCCTTGATAACAACAGTACTATTTAAATTCCAGTGGCAGAGCTAGCCTCTGGGTTTGTCTTCTGGGTAACTTCATAAGACTGTAGAGTGCATTATCTCTTTGTGGTCTTTGACATGCATAGAAAACAAATTATTAATACGCCTACACTTTTAAGTTGTTCTTGTTACATAATTCATGAATCTAGTAGCTCATTTGATCCTATAGAGAAACTTGTGGTTTTATAAATGGCATTGAGTCCACATCGTACGTCATTAGGGACTCCTTCACCGTGCCTCATGGATTTCTGCCTTGCAAAGATTGCACGTGCCAGCACCACTGTACCAGGGAATTTCAATCTGCCTTTTTAGACTGAGACGTAGATATTCCCTGGCATTCATTTTGTCTTCAAATGAGATTATAAAATGTGTGCATTTCGTAGAGGGAGACCTGGCATCAACTTTAATAACGAGATCTGTGCATCATCATGCAATATTCCACACGGGTTGTGAGCACCGTGTGAGGTTGGGTGAACAAGCAGAGTTCTCTTTCCAGTTTACAGGAAATGTTCCCCTCCCATGGAGGTGCAACTGACAACTGAGCACCAGGAGGAAAACCTAGAATCACTTCTGGGCCAGCTGACCTGACTGTGTTTAGCTCTCTGCCTGCTCTTCACCTCACCAGACCCACAGTGGGGCGAGAGCCGGCTTAGCATCACACATCTGCATGAACAAATGCCCGCCATGGCACAGAGGATAGCTGGCGTGGCATGCCTTGGGAACTTCCCCGTCGGCAGCAAGCGTGAGAACACTGAGATGACAACATGACGCCCATCAGAGGTCTGTGTCCTCCCTTGTGTGAGGGGAGGGGAGAACCATTTCAGAATCGTCCTCCATGAGGGGGTCCATTCATACAGTCAATTTCCAGATGCCAGGGGTTTGCTGGGAGCCTCAGGGTCTTCCTGGCCTAGGGACTCTCCCGTCGCATCCCACATGGCGCCCGCGTGCAGGCAGGTCCTCTGGAGCAGTAGGCACATCACTCCCCAATGGAGAGTTGGAGAGCCTGTTCCATCTCCAACCCTGAGGTTCCCCTGATGCTAAATGCCTCCTGTGTGCAGTGAACCTCAGGCCAGGCCCCAGTGTTGTCCAGGCTTATGAGTCTGGAAGCTTCTCACCTCTGTCTGGTTGACTGATGGAGTAGAGGAAGGCACCATCCATGAGAAAGGCACATCCTGGGGAAAGCAGAAGGATGAAGCACTTATTCCTATTTGCCAGGCATATCACCTTCGCAAAGTTACAAGTCCTCTCTTGCAGGCATGCGTTGAACAAACCTGCCAGTGTGCTTTTGGATCTGGCCCTGTGGACACACGGACTAGAAGACATTCTTCTAGGCTCAGGAAGCTTCGGCCCAGGACAAAGGGTCAAATGATCAAGATGTGCCCAAGGTTCACTGGGCCTTGCTCAGATTCAACACCACCAGACAAAGGCTGCCAGGCTGCCCTGTGGCGATGTGTCTTCTCTCCCTGGCTTGGTGCACCCTGCAAGTCATCTTATTATAGTGAAAGCCAAAAACGGAAGCAAATTATACCCAGAGCACTCCTGATCTGTGTCTCCTTGCCTGTGTCCCGTTTTCACACTGTTCCCATTCCAACCCTTGAGTCTTGGGTTTGCACTCTGGTTTTCTTACTCTGGTGAAGCTCTCCAGCCTGTAAGAAATCACAGCTCAGCTGTTTCTAGCTTCCTCCTGGGTACAGGAAACTTCCACCAATTCTGGTTCTCCTGGCTTCTCCTTTTGGTCTCTGGATGACCAAGCCTGTGTCTCTGCATGCCAGAGCAGCAGCTACTGCTTCATTTCAGTTCCCATGCTTGGATGGGGAGCCCCATGGGGTGAGATCTACAGCCTTTTGTCCACACCAGGGCTGTGTGTCTCTCTCTACATCCCGTGATAATGCAGTCCGGACATTTCCTCCAAGATTGTGGGGTCTTCAAGACCCATGGAGGTTGTGTTTCAGTTGAGTGTTCAGTAACACTTAGGATTTTCAAAGGAGTGGAAAAGGAATCCAGAAAGAAGAGACAGATGAGGCCTGCTGGATATTGTTCCATGCTGCCATTTTCTCTCTCCACTTCCCTCCCTCCTCCGAGTGCTCCTGAGGCCAGAAGCAGGCTGGGCAGGGGGGTGCCCTGCCCACTCAGGAATCTTTGAAGACCTCCCTCTCTGGATTGAGGGCTGCCCCATCCCCACTGATGCTCTGGAGTATTGGGAAGTGAGCCTACCCTGGAGACAGTCTTGCATTTTAGAAAACACTTCTAATGTCCAGCTCTACTTAGACCCCCTTCTGGCTTTTGAACTCTCCCTTTTAAGTGAAATTTCAGAATTTCAAATCCCCAGGAGCCTTTCCAACCTGCCAATGAGCTCAGGGTGGCTCTCTATGCTGAGAGCTATCACTGCTGCTTCTCACCAAATGTAGCTTCCCTTCCCACAGGAGCCAGCCGCTAGGAATCTGAAACCTGCAAACTCTGACTCAAATTACAGTTATGATTTCTGAAATTGCTGTGGCTATTTGAAGTTGAAATATATTTTCTTGAATCTTCAGATGTCTTTACACCAGGTATACCTGGAGGCATATGGAATGAGCCCGTGCAGGTTGCATAGCGGGCACTGGTTGAATGCCTTTACCCATTTGTTTCTTTTCCAGAAAGTGAGTCTACCTTCAAGAATATTTTAATTGAACTAGATTAATCCCTATGTACCTGGCTCCTGGAGGTTCTGACGCATGCCACTGTAGGTTCGGAGGGTGTCAAGCTGGGGAGTGCCTTCCACACCAGCCTCATTGCTTTATTCATGAGGCTGACAGCAGAAGTCTGTGCTCATTCTCTAACCCCGTGGGGACATATCTTTATCACAATCTGAGGCAATTTCTTCTTGGCGCCTGCAGAAAATGCTTTTTTTATATATTTATGATAAGTGATGGGTAATTCTGTCCAATTTGATTATTCCTTCTATTGTGAAGAATGTTCAGCTTGAATGAGGCAAGTAGAGATGGTTAGAGAAGACAAAGGCCAACATTTCCTCCCCCAGTGACAGGGCAGGGAGAGAGAGAGAGGGACTTGGGTTCCAAGAGGAGGGGGCAGCTGGAGGGAGGGAGCTGCTCGGCGGGAGGGAGAAACCAAGGAGAAATGCTTGTGTGAGGTGGAAACATGGGTCAGGGCAGTTCCAAGACAGCCGATAGGATGTGATTCTTCTCAAAGCAAATGAGACAGCAAAGATGATGGCCTTTCCATAGCCAAGCACTTACCCAGCTCTCTAAACTATGCTGGAATGAAAGTGACATTGACATACCCAGTTAGCAGGTATTATGCAATTTACCTCCTTTAACTTTTTATTATGAAAGAGCTCAACATAAAAAAGTGAACAGTACAATCTGCTGCCCCCAGACCCACCCCCAGGTCAGGATTGGTCCTCTCCATCCCGGGCCCCTTCCCCCAGATTATTCTGAATCCAAGCCCAGATATCATAGAATTTCATTTGCAATTATTTCAGGATGCATATCTTCACAAAGGAAATTTAAGATATAACCACGGGACCATGGTCACACCTGAAAAAGAAACAATAAAAAAACAGTCCCTTAAGATATTCAAGCAGCCTCCAGTCAAGTGCTCACATTTCTCCAATGGTTTTATTTTTTTACTTAAAATATGAGCTTTTGAATTAGGAAGCAAATCAGGTTTATACTTTGCATTTGTTGTTTATCTTCTAAGTCTCTTTCCATATCTAGGTTTCTCCATTCCCACCTCACTCTCTTTTCTTTTCTTTCGCCATTTATTTTTAAAATAAATCAGGTCTTTTATTCTAAGAGCTTCCCTCTGAATACCACACCTTCCCTGTTGAGTCTGGCATGTTCTCCTGTCCCCTGTGTTTTCTGTAGATTCCTAATCAGAGCTAGAGGCTGGCTGGGAATCAGGTGTTTTTGGAAAGAGCACTTCATGGTGCCATCGGGCAGCCTCCCTCACCAGGTGTGAACTCCTTGGTTGTCTGAGCAGCACTCTGCGATTTTTACTTAGATCCAGTATTGCCTTAGGGACCATTAAAGTTAAATGCTCATATCTTAATTCTATCAGGCCCCTGTGTTTACAAGCTTTGACCACTACTACGAAGAGAAAGTCATCCTCATAAGCTAGTTAGTTCCCTGGAGGCAAAATTTAAATAGGAATGACAGGATAAATATTTGACTCTTGCCCTGTAATTCAGTTTTCAAAATAGTAGCTGATTCCCTGGGAACTCAACCAGAAAAGACCCATTCGTTGGGAACTCCTGGATTTGAATATAGTAGATGCCTTTCAATCCATTTTAGTTATTGTCATGGTCAGGTTCATGTGTCAACTTGGCCAAGTGGTGGTACCTGTTTGTCTGGTTGGGCAAGTGCTGGCCTATCTGTTGCAATGAGGACATTTCATAGAATTAAATCATGATCATGTCAGCTGCATCCACAGCTGATTCCATTTGTAATCAGCCAAGGGGAGTGTCTTCTGCAATGAGTGATGCTTAATCTAATCACTGGAAGCCTTTTAAGGAGGATTCAGAAGAGACAGGCTCTCTTCTTGCTTCAGCCGGTGAGCCTGTCCTGTGGAGTTCATCCAGACCCTCCATCGGAATCGTCACCCTCACAGCCTCTAGGTTTGGACTCTATGTTCCCACAGTTGTGAGACACTTTTATAAATTTTATATTTATGAATATTTCCTGTTGATTCTGTTTCTCTAGAGAACCCACTAATACAACTTGGTACCAGGAGTGGTTCTTAAGAAACAGAATCTTAAAAATGTTTTTTAATGAATGGTTTTCCAAACTGACTGGACTCGAAGGCACTAAGGACTCTGATTCCCATAATCAGAATGACACTCCCAATCCATGGAGTGAGTTGGCAAAAGAGGTAGTCAAAATATCACCATTCGATTCTGCTAATGCTTTGCTTATATGAAGCCAGGCTCTGGGGGATAATGTTTTTGACACCTTACAGAGTTTTGTGGAAATAGGAGGTATAGAGATGTTGGCTGGTTGTTGTTAGATACACTATATACATTAATGAGTGAAAGGGATGGGCTTAAGCCTTCAAATGAGAAGCTTAAGCACTGTCTGACAGTTCTAGACATTTCTGTGAGTATCTTGAAGGAAAATCTTATTTCCTGTAGCTGTAGACTTGAGATCTCTGAAAATCAGACTCAGAATCTTATTGTTAGAGAAGCAACTTTACAATGTAAACTGAAATCTCAATCTTGCATGGTGTCTGCTGTTAAAGTGAGGGCGTTGATTGGAAAGGAGTGGGACCCTGAAAAATGGGATGGTGACATATGGATTGATAATGATGTCAATGGAGAGGTTGAAACCCTAGGTCATGCTGAGTCTTCTCTAGACAACCCTGTAATAGTCTGCCCTGAGGACATAGCCACCCCACCTCCATCCTGGCTTGAGGAGTTGGCCACCCTCCTCCTGAAGGGATTAGCCCTAGAGTGATTAATCCTGCTTCACCCAATGAAACTGCAAATGAATGCCCTGAAGCAAATGGCCTGGAAGATATTTCTAATTCTTTTCATGAACCACCCCCACCACCCCTCATTTCTTCCAGACCTATAACCAGTCTAAAGTCCCAATAGGCCCCAAAAGGAGAGGTACAAAGTATCACACATGAGGAGGTATATTATATTCCAAAAGAACTATGTGGGTTTTCCAATTTATATAGACAGAAATCAGGGAAATATGTGTGGCAATGGATTTTAAGAGTGTGGGATAATGGTGGGAGGAATATAGGGCTGGATCAGGCTGAATTTATTGATATGGGCCCACTAAGCAGAGATTCTGCATTTAATGTTATAGCTTGAGGGGTTAGAAAAGGCATTAACAGTTTGTTTGTATGGTTATTTGAAACATGGATCAAAAGATGGCCGATGTTACTACCTAAGGTTGAAAAGCCAGAACTGCCCTGGTATAATGTAGAAGAGGGGATCCAGAGGCTTAGAGAGATTGGAATGTTAGAGTGGATTTATCATGCAAAGCCTGCTCTTGCACCCCAGGAATGTCTGGAGGATGCACCTTTTCCCAGAACAATGAGAAATAAATTTGTGAGACTAGTGCCATCATCCCTGAAGAGCTCTGTAGTTGCACTTCTCTGTAGGTCAGATATTACTGTAGGAACTGCTGTCACTGAGCTGGAATCCTTAAACACAATGGGGATGACTGGATCCTGAGTTGACAGAAGCCAGGTGGCAGCACTTACTCACCAAAGACAGGGTGGACGTGGCTATTATAATAGACAGCAACTCAATGCAGGAGTCACAATAATCTTACTTACAGAGATTTGTGGCATTGGCTAGTAAATCATGGGGTACCTAGAAATACAATAGATGGGCAGTCTACTAAGTTCTTGTTTGAGCCGTATAAACAAAAGAGTTCTAAGTCAAGTGAACAGAAGTCTAACATGAATTACAAAAAGACAGACTCATGGCCCCTTAATCAATTTCCAGACTTGAGATAGTTTAAGAACCCAGAGCCCCTTGAATGAAGAGAAGGCCTGGTCTCTTTGGGGGAGGACCCTGTTACATTTCCACAGATTCATACTGTTAATCTTCCTGTAAGCCTTCCCCAAGGAGACCAACAGCCTTTTACCAGGTTAACTGTGCACTGGAGAAAAGGAAATGATCAGATATTTTGGGGATTATTAGACACTGGTTCAGAAATGACATTAATTCCAGGGGACCCAAAACATCACTCTGGTCCACCAGTTAGAGTGGGGGCTGATGGAGGCCAGGTAATCAATGGAGTTTTAGCTCAGGTCCATCTCACAGTGGGTCCAGTGGCACCCACACCCATTCTGTAGTTATTTCCCCAGTTCCATAATGCATAATTGGAATAGACATACTGAGCAACTGGCAGAATCTCCACATTGGCTCCCTAACTCGTGCAGTGAGGGCTATTATGGTGGGAAAGGCCAAGTGGAAGCCACTAGAACTGCCCCTATGAAGCAAAATAGTAAATCAGAAGCAATACCGTATTCCTGGAGGGATTGCAGAGATTACTGCCACTCTTAAGGACTTGAAAGATGCAGGGGTGGTGATTCCCACCACATCCCCGTTCAACTCTCCTATTTGGCCTGTGCAGAAAACAGATGGGTCTTGGAGGATGACAGTGGATTATCGTAAGCTCAACCAGGTGGTAACTCCAATTGCAGCTGCTGTTCCTGATGTGGTATCATTGCTTGAGCAAATCAGTACATACCCAGGTACCTGGTGTGCAGCTGTTGATCTGGCAAATGCTTTTTTCTCAATAGCTGTTAGTAAGGACCACCAGAAACAGTTTGCTTTCAGCTGGCAAGGTCAGCAGTATACTTTCACTGTCCTACCTCAGGGGTATATCAACTCTATGTCATCATCTTGTCTGCAGAGACCTTGATCGTTTCCTCCTCCCACAAGACATCACATTGGTCCATTATATTGATGATATCATGTTGATTGGACCTAGTGAGCAAGAAGTAGTAACTACTCTAGACGTACTGGTAAGGCAGTTGTGTGTCAGAGGATGGGAGATAAATCTAACAACAATACAGGGACCTTCCACCTCAGGGAAATTTCTAGGTGACCAGTGGTGTGAGGCATGTCGAGATATCCCTTATAAGGTGAAGGATAAGTTGCTGCATCTGGCCCCTCTTACAACCAAAAAAGAGGCACAATGGCTAGTTGGTCTCTGGATTTTGGTGACAACATATTCCTCATTTGGGTGTGCTACTCCAGCCCATTTATCAAGTGACCAGAAAAGCTGCTAATTCTGAGTGGGGACC
>PVIY010049716.1:0-16571 GCA_004026745.1 Myrmecophaga tridactyla
TGTATTCAGAGAAATGGGGAGCCTTTTGAGATCGTCACAAGGTGCTTAAGGTGGCCAGAGCCTCATGACAGCTCATGCTGTTTGCTCACTATAAATGCTGGAATGCCAAGTGCCAAACCAGCTGGGATTCCCTTCCCACCCCAACCCCTGGCAATACCCATCCCATATTCTCCACCTTCAGCATGGGGTCCTGTCCCAGCAATTCGTGGATCTCATCAACAAATGCAACTTGATGCAGTCTGATTACCGGGAGAAGAATGTGGAGCGGATTCGGAGGCAGCTGAAGATCAGTGCGTTGTGGCATTCAGTGCTGGTATAAAAGGGGAGGGCTGGGGTACCCTGAACCCCAGCTCAGCCTGGCCTCTGCCTTCACAGCCAATGCTGGAATAGTGTCTGACGAGGAACTCAATCAGATGCTGGACAGTGGGCAGAGTGAAGTGTTTGCGTCCAATGTGAGTGGCCACAGCCAGCCCCCCTTTGTTGGACCTCCTATGCTCTCTGAGCCCTCTTTGATACAGGGAATACGGAGGCCCAGAAGGGAATAAATTGTCTTGCCTGGGGTCACTCATTAGGGCTCTGGTCCTGTTCCAGGCCAGAGGGCTTCCCCTGAGGCTCAATGGGAACTTTTGACTACTACTGGTCCCCCTGTAACTGCCCTCCCCTTCTGTCCATCCCTCAGATACTGAAGGACACGCAGATGACCCGACAGGCCCTAAATGAAATCTCGGCCCGACACAGCGAGATCCAGCAGCTTGAACGCAGTATCCGAGAGCTTCATGACATCTTCACTTTTATGGCTACTGAGGTGGAAATGCAGGTGGGTGCCCCAGACAACCAGCTTGGCCCACACTGTCTGGGCCCCCAGCCAGGACTGGCAGCCTACCACCACCCTTAACCTCTCCCCTAAGTTTTTGGTCTCCTCCAGACTTGGCTTTATCCTCAAGTTGGCCCTTTCCCTTGACAAGAGGCTACAGCCTGCCTATCCCCTCAGCCATAGGCTTACTTCAGTCCATGGCATGCCCAGAAAATTGTCTAACTCCATGAAGCCTGGCTGCACCACCATACATCAGAGCACGCCCCCTCCTATAGCCCATCCCAGACTTGAGCCTGCGTTGTCCCTCCCTGCCCCTCCTTCCCCTACAGAGCCCACCGTTTTGTCCCCTGGAACTCCAGTCAAAGATTCCTCCTAGAGGGCCTGTCTCCTAAAATCTGTACAAAGTTCGGGAGGGGGAGGTCATTCTTTCTCTGACTCGGGTTGAATGAGGTGAGGTGAGCTTCCAGCTGTCCTGGAGTTGTTGAACCCATTGCCATGTCCAAGGCCCTTTGGCAGCTGGGAGTCATAGGGAAGTGATTTCATTCAGTAAGGGTACCAGGACCCCAAAGACTGATGGAGCCACAAGAAGAGAGGGCTAGGGAGGGCTTCATAGCAGCAGGGAGATAGTTCTGGAAGAAGGGAATAAATCCAACAGATCCTCTCTGGAAATGTATGAGCCATTTAGGGGCCTTAGCTCCAAGTTACCACTGCAACCAGAGGTTGTATGGGGAGCCAGGGAGAAGGGGCTACATGATAGAAGGGGGTTTGGGAAATACCCTCAGGAGGCTTAAGTTTCATTTGTCAGGGATATTCTTCAGTCAGTGGAGGCTGGAGTGGACAGAGAAGTTGCTGGGTCCTCCACCCCGCTCATCCTGAGCTGGCCCCTCCTCCGAGCAGGGCGAGATGATCAATCGGATCGAGAAGAACATTTTGAGCTCAGCAGACTATGTGGAACGTGGACAGGAACATGTCAAGATAGCACTGGAGAATCAGAAAAAGGCACGAAAGGTGAGCTTCCTTCCTTCCACCTGAGGCCCAGGCAGCCTTCCCTCTTCTTATGAATGCGCTTCCCTGAATCCCTCTTCTCCCACAGAAGAAATTCTTGATTGCCATCTGTGTATTCATCATCGTCCTCATTTTGGCCATCATCATAGGTGTCACCGTAGCAACTGGATAGCATCTGCATTCTTGGTGAAATATTGTACGCCTAACCCCTGGCCTTGACTCCCTGTGGCTCTAGCCTTTCTTCCTCCCTTCAGACTTTCCTCTCCTTCCTTCCTTTGCAGGCACTGGGAACACCAGGGACACAGGGTCTGGCCTTCTCTCCCAGCAGCTGGGGGCCAGGGCAGAACCTCCAGCTGGACCCCCTTCCCTACACTGGCCCCTTTGCAAAGCGGAAGACAGTTCTTCTGGGGCTAGCAGGCACTCAGCTTTGGGGGCCTTCCTCCTCAGGCCGAGATGCCTGGGAGAGGGCCTGCAGCATTGTTTGGATGGGACTGGTGGTTTTGTAAGAAATTAAAAAAAAAAAAACAACAAAAAAAAACCACTTGGCGACTCCTGTGAATGTATATTCCTGGAAGGGCTTGCCAGGGCCTTTGATTATCCAATGTTGCCCGCCCTGGCCATCCTTGGGACAAGGCCCAGCCCAGGCAGGCTCTGGTCAGACTGCCCCAGGCGCTGTGACCAGAGCAGGCAGGCCTGGCCTCCTCCTCTCCCACAGGAGAGGTAAAAGGTAAAGAGGCCCAGCCACATCTGGTTCCCAACTCAGTACTGTTCATGGTAAAGACCATTGGGTGGGCCTATCCCTGAAACAGTGAGGCTGGGCCAGGTGGCGGGAGCTGGTTAGTAGGGCATCAGTCAGGCATTCCGGAGGCCAAGAAACAAGGAGAAGTGAAAGAGTCATTGAGGTTGTTACTTTGGATAGAGTGGTCAGGAGAGGTCTCCACTCTGAGGAGTGACAGTAAAGTGGAATATTAAATGAGGAGGAGCCAATTATGGGAAGCAGGGAAAGAGGTTTTCAGGTAGGGGGACTAGCAGACCAGCCCCTGTGGTGATCAGAAAAAGGCACTGCCTTTTAAAGAGTTCAGCTGGGAGAGCCAATGACCCTGGATAAGGCTTTCTGGCTTCTAAGGGGTCTTCTGGCTGAAGACGGTAAAGGAGGCAGAAGAGGCTCTGGAGATTTCTGAGGCACTTGAGCTCCAGACCCTGAGTCTAAATTTCTAAAGGTAAGCAGGTTCCTGGTCCGATCCCTAGTTTCTGGAGGACACATGGCTCCTGGCCCTGGGCTCCAACACCTGTGGGCCCTGACCGCAAAATCTGGGGGCCAGGTTCAGGCTACCCAGTCCTATCCTATTTTTGATCTCACAGGCCTTTGCTTCTGCCACTGCTGCTCCTGGCTGCCAAGCCTGGCCAGCCGCAGTGCCGATGGGTGGCTCAGGTGTGGGTGCCTGGGAGCTGTGAGTCCCCAAAGGGCTGGACATGACATCACCAGTGTGCTCTCGGACTCCGCCCCTGGACCTGTGCTGGGGGGGTGGGGCCGGAGGAAGGGACTGGGTCCAAGGGCGGGGCCAAGCCAAACGCCTGTCTGCTTTGCCTTAATACTCTGCTGGGGGCAGTCTCTGGCAGCTTCGCCCGGTGGCCTCCGAGTGGCCGCTGATACGCAGCGCCTGCGCCAGGACCCACGGGGCCAGCTGCCCGGAGTAAAAGTGTACGGGGCGTGGCTGAGGGGGGCGGTGTTGGGTCAGCACTGGAAAACGATAGGGCAACAGTGCTGAGTGTGGTCCCTGAAGAGCATTAGGATTGGTCTGTGGGGGAGTCGAAGGCGTGGCCGCCCCAGTATTAAATAACAATTGGGCCCAGATTGCCGGAAGCAGACTGAGCCTCAGACAACTAGTCCGCAGCCCGGAGGAGGGAGGGGACCTTGGGTGGGCCCAAAAATGATTGGATCACAGAGGGAGGGAGGCGTGGCCAGGGCCTCGAGGGGCGGGAAATGTGGGCTTGTGGAGGGTCTGGCAGGGGTGGAGGGCCTGCGAGAGAGGAGCTTTACTTGAGGAGGCGTGGCCAGGTCCCGTTACCCCCGCCACTGAATTCACAGCTTTTACGGGAGGATACCAACTCCTTCGTCCTGCGTGAGATACTGTATCTTGTGTATAGGTGAGTCCCTAGGCACCAGCGGAAAAGAGTTCCTTATTTCCGAGAGTGTACACCCAAAACTGGACACCCAGCTGATGGGGAAGCTGCGGGGCAGGGCGGATTCTGCCCCAGTAAAAAGACTGATTCAGCCTGAGGGTTTCCGGGCTCCCTGATTCTCTATCTCTTCCTCCAGCCTGCATCGCCAGTGGAATCCTGTGCCGTCGCTGGCCGTTGTCCACTCCCTCACCTCTCTGCCCTCAGAGTATAACCACATGATCCGCAGCACCCACTAGGATCTGACACGGAGACTTTCAGCACCCACTATGCCACATCTGTGCAGCTGGGTGGCCATGAACAGCGTGTGCCTTCTGCAGAGTCATGCTGGCCAGTGCCACCATGAAGGCCTGTGGACTGGACTGTCTCCCCCAGGAAGCTGTCTCGGGCCTTCTGGAAGAGGTAGCTATATGGCCAGGTGTACCCTAGGATGCTAGGCTCAGGAGTTTGAACTTCTGTGTGTTGTGGGGACAGCTTTTGAGCAGGCCTGGCACAGGCAAATGCACAAGCGGATCCATCCCCTGGAGACTTGACAGGCTTTCCTGTGTATTTCCCTTCCCTGTGGGGAACTGGGGGACAAAGACCACTTTTTGCACTACAATCCTAGTTTGATTGCTCTCAGCTCAATTTTCAAGGAACAGGTTCTTGATTACTTATGGGTTTCCCAAATCTACCTTGTATTGCCTCACTCATTCAGTATTTCATGGGTCCAATTCTCAGTAAAAGGAATCTTTTTGGTCTGGTTGACTCTCTGGGTCAGGCCACTCTGACCTGCCTATGAAATAAAGCTGCCCTTGAGTCGAGATTTTACATGTAATGTGCGGTGTTACATGGTACAAAATGCTGCAGCAGAACAGAATGTTTATCTGGTGGGGGGAGGATAGACAAGCTCAGTGGTTGACAACTCTGGCACAGCCCTGTAATAAACTGTATTATCGCTCCAAATATTTACTGTCCCTCTTTACTACAGGAGGATTATACATTCATGCCCCACTTATAACAGGCTTAGCTACCTGACTTGCTTGGCCAAAGGAATGTGAGTAGAAATATGAAGTATCACTTCCAGGTAGTATCTTTGTGTACCATTCAGTAGTCTGTAAGTTTCTCTTCTCTTTTCCATGGGCCTGGCAATTTCCAGATCAAAATTTCTTCAGACTGGAATCCAGAATGAAGATGATGTGAAGCTGAGCTGTAACCAACCTGCAAAATGATGTGTAATGTAAGAAAAAATAAACCTGTTGCTTCAAGATGGTGGAGTGAGCTGTTTTAGGGCTTCTACCCTTCATAGAAGCTTTGAACAACTAGCAAGAATAGGGAAAAACATCTTTCTCAAAGCTCCAGAAAACAGTTAAAGGACTGTATTAACAGGCCAAATGTCGAATCAGGAAAAAGGCTATTTAAAAGCAGTAGCATCTCCTGGCCCCCTGCCTAGCTCTCTCCCCACCCCCCCTCCCCCCCGCCGCCACATGCACTCACAGGCTTGGCCAGAGCCGCCCAGAGGGAGCAGAATACTGGGCACATGTATGTCTGGCCCAGTCTGTCTTTCTTGAAGGGGCCTTCAGGGACTTGCCATCCCAGAACTTGCTATGCATGTTCTGGTTCACGTAACTCCCCTAGAGAAAGCCGTGAGAGAGCAGTCAAGTTGTGCTGCCTGGGGCAAGGGATTTCTGGCTGTAGGAGATATAGTATACAATGCCATACCTGGACCAGACTTAAAGGAAGAGGGAAGAGGGGACATCGGGAACCTTGTGAACTGTGGGGGTAGTGGGTGGGAGAGGGGTGCCTAGGGCCATACGCACGTGCTCAAGACAAGATGCATATGCAGAAAGAACCAGTGAGGCCCCTAAACTTTGGGAGCTTTCTCTAAACTGAGTGTATGGATAAGCTCTGAAGGAGAGCACTCACACAGGTAAATCTGCAAAGCTGGCAAAGCTCTTTTCTTTTTGTAGCACCTGGCAATGGCAATCCAGGAAAGCTCTGTCCTAATACTAGTTGGATACAAGCTTAAGGCCTCAGAGGCTAAATTCAATTAAAATATCAAAATGCCTAGGTTTTGGGGGGTGTGGGCCTGGCCCTGGCACTCTGGCATCAACAATGCAATCCTGACCAAAATGAGGAAAAGAAGTGGAACAAATAAGGTATTGAGTGGCTGAGAGAGTTCAAATAGAGTCAAGAGCCTACACTGGGGGTAACTTTTATACTTGCTTTCAGTTAGATATTGCTACCTATCATAACTTGCCAAACCCCAATCAAAAACATTCCTGCCAATCCTAAAGAGTACCTAGGGCATTATATAAGAGTCTACAAAGGTTCCGTGCACTAGGGTAACTCTCCAAAACCTACAACCTCCAGATGGGTCCCTGGACCAGAGAAGTCCTGAAGTGCAGAGGGACCAGCCTTTCCAGAAGATCAACTAGTTTCATCCCCCACCCCATATTATCGATAGCCCTTTCTGACATGAAAAAGTTATCATGAGCATAGTCCCAGTATCCCTAAGGAGGTGTAGAAAGATCGAAGGTGTTGGTGGAATTATACAGAGAAGGTCGGGTTTAACAAATGAGTATGAGTGCTGAATCATTATATTGACACTTCTGTTGGTCTCCAGTGTCTAGGAGTAGCTAAAAGAAAAAACAAAAAATTGTGGAACTGTAACCCATAGCAAACTTAAAAATTGTTCTATAACTGCTTGTTAATATGTACTTGGAAATTTATTGCTTTTTTGTATATATGCTATATTTCAGAATTTTAAAAAGTTAAAAAAAAAAAAAGCCTAGGTTTCAACAAAAGATCAAAACATGCAAAGAAATAGTGACAGGATAAAATAGGACAAACTGAAGTCCCTGGTTTCCTGTTCAGCTCTGAAAGAGTAAATAGATAACTGCAAGTCCCTTGCTTCTTATCTAGCTCCAAATCATAAAAGACATGAATATACACACCCAAGAAACTTAATTAACTCCAGACAGTATAAACCCAAATAGATTCATGTGGCAGCATTGTAATCAAACTGTCAGATGAGAATCCTGAGAGCCACAAGAGAGAAGCAACACGTCATTTACAAGACAGCCTCAGAAAGATTAGGTGCAGGTTTCTCATCAGAAACCATGGAGGCAAGAAGGCGTGGGATGATGTATTTAAAGTGGTGAAAGCAAAAATTGCCATCCAAGAATTCTATATTCAGCAAAACTGTCCTTCATAAATGAGGAAGAGATTAAGATATTCCCAGATAAACAAAAGCCAAGGAGTTGTCACCACTAGCCCAGCCCTGGAAGCAATGCTAAATAGAGTTCTGTTGGTTGAAAGAAAAGGACAATAGACAATAGATTGAAGCCATATAAAGAAATAAAGATTTCTGGTGAGGGTAAGGACGAGGCTTACCAGAACTATTATGCCAGAACTATTGTATTTTGGGTTTGTAACTCCACTTTTTACTTCCTGCAGTATCTAAAAAGCAAATACATATAATGAGAAGTCAGTGGTTTTGGACTTATGTAAATATAAGTTGTGACAAGAACAACATAAAGGGGGCGAGATGGAGGGGTATAGGAACATATTTTGTGTATATTATTAAAGTTGATATAAAAGAAAATGAGATTGTCACAGGTTTAGGATGTTAAATCTAAGTCCTATGGTAACCACAAAGAATATGTGGGCTCATAGAGACAGAAATTAGAGTACAGGTTGCCAAGGGTGGGGGCAGGGGGAACGGGGCCTTAATGCCTAATGGGTGTCAGGTTTCTGTGTGGAGAGATGGGATGTTCTAATAATGGGAGGTGGTGATTGTACCGCAACATTGTGACTATGATTAACCCCATTGAATGTTATGCTGGGAGTGGTTAAAAAAAAGATGGGAAAGTTTATGTTGTGCATTTGTTCCGACAATTAAAACTTACAAAAGAATTAGCAACTGGATGCAGTATCCTGGATGGGATTTAGCAAGGGAGGAGGGGAAGCGCAGACGGACATTATTGGAACGTAGGAAGAAACTGGAGTGTAGATTGGGTAGCCTATCAATGCTAAATTTCTTGGACTTGGTGACTGCACCTAAGGTGGCTGCACGGGTGAATCTCCGTGTTCTTGGGAAATGTACATGGCAGTTTTAAGTGTTCAGGGGGCATGATGTGTGCAAGATACACTCAAACAGTCAGAAAATGGATTGATAGATGGAATGATACAATAAATGTGGCAAAATTTTAGGAGTGGTGGATCAGGGGGTGGGGTGGGGGTATGTTGGAGTTCTCTGTATGGGGTTTGTATTATTGACTGAAGGTCTGAAAGTATCTCTTAATTAAAAGTTAAAAAAAAAAAGGACCAAGAGAGTTCAAAAGGAGGAGAAAGGAAAAAGAGGGGGGTTGCCTTACTAGATATAGCAAAATTTACTACAATGCTATAATAAATAAAATCATTTATTGGCAAAGGGGTAGATAAATAGGCCTAAGGGACAGACTACATAGACTAGAATGAAATCCACACATTTAGGGAAATGAAGTGGTGATAGAAGCAGCACTGCAAATTAGTGGGAACTTGAGACTATGCATTCAATAACTCGTGCTCAATCAATTACTTAACCATATGGGGAAAAATGATATTGGACCACTACCTCACACAACAGAAAAATCAATTACAGGTACATTAAAAACTCAAATGTTAAAACCTGAAAGGTTAGGAAATATTTTTCTGAATTTGGGGTAAGGAAGGAGTTTTCAACAAGATACAAAAAGTAGTTTGACATATTAAAATTAAATTTTTTCTGCAGACTGGGAGAAAATATTTGGAAACCATAAACCCAACAAAGGACTTGTATCTAGAATACAGAAAAAATTCTCAAACCTCAACAGTAAAAAACAATAAAATAAAATAAATCCAATTTTTAATCCAGTTAGAAAATGTGCAAAAGACATGAACCTACCAAGGAAGATAGATATACAGGTGACAAGCACATGAAAAGATGTGTTAACATCATTAACCATCAAGGAAATGCAAAATAAAACTACAATGAAATATCATTATACATCTATCAGAATGGCTAAAATAAAAAATAGTGATAAAACCATCTGCCGGCAAGGATGCAGAGAAACTAGCTCTAGGATACTGAGTATCTAGGATACTGCTGGTACTGTAAAGTAGCCCAGCCACTCTGAAAAATGGTTTGGCAATTTCTAATAAAACTAAACATGCCCTTACTGTTCAACCTAACAATTGCCCTCCTGTGTATCTCTCCCAGGGAAAACAAAACTCATGTTTGCATAAAAGCCTGTATACAAATGTTCACAGCAACTTTGTTTGTAGTACCCTAAAACTGTAATAACAAAGATGTCCTTCAATGGTGAATGGTTAAACGAACTGTAGTACATCGATACCATGGAAACCCACTTAGCTATAAAAAGGAATGAACTATTCACATGCCCAACAACTTGGATGGATCTCAAGGAAATTATGCTGAGTGAAAAAAATCCAACCTCAAAAGGTTACTTAATGTGTGATATATACATACACACACACACACACACACACACACATTATATCCAATACAACAAATTATATATATAACATTCTTAAACATAGAGATGAAAAGATTAGTGGTTGCCAGGGGTTATTAGGGACGTGGCTATAAAGGAGGAGAAAGAGGGAGTTCTGTATCTTGACTGGTGACCGTTACACAAATTTATGCATGAGATAAAATTGCATAGAACTGTGTACACACAGGTGGATATATGTAAAACTGATGAGATGTGATAAACTCTGTGGATTGTACCAGTGTCAGCTTCCTGGTTGTTTTTTTTTTGGTATGGGCAGGCACCGGAAATCGAACCCGGGTCTCCAGCATGGCAGGCAAGAACTCTACCACTGTGCCACTGTTGCCTGCCCAGTGTCCTGGTTTTGATATTGTTACCAGGGTTATCAAAATACTATCACTTTGGGAAACTGAGTGAAGAGTGCCTGAACCTCCCTGTACATTTTTGTGAACTTATAATTAATGCAAAATAATATGTTAAAAATAGTTATATGAAGCCCTCTTGCGGTGAGTCATTGGTATTTGGGCGTTGTTTGTTAGCATAATGTAATCTGATTTGAGGTCTTTTTTTTTTACTTTTTATTTTGAAATAATTTCGAACTCAGTGATTTGCAAAAGTAATAAAAAATCCATACAAAAAACTCCAACATACTCTCCACCCTGATACACAGATCTACCAACTTTTAACAGTTTACCACATTTGCCATATTATCCAATCAATTAAAAAAACGGAAAATGACAAATATTGGCAAGGATGTGGAGAAATAGAAACCCTCGTGCATCCTTGGTAGGAATGTAAAATGGTGCAGCCACTGTGGAAAACAGAAAGATAAGTATAGAATTACCATGTGACTGGCTATTTCACTTCTAGGTATATGCCCAAATAACTGAGAGCAGGGACTCAGATATTTTGCACACAAGTGTTCACAGCAGTATTATTCATAATAGCTACAAAGTGAAAGCAACCCAAGTGTCCATCAATGGATGAATGGATAAACAAAATGTTGCTATATCCATACATGGAGTATTACCCGGGAATGAGAAGGAATGAAGTACTGATACATTCCCAGGAACAAAAAGGAATGAAGTACTGATATATTCTACAATATGGATGAAAGGTGCTTAGTAAAAGAAGCTAATCACAAAAGATGACATATTGTATGGTTCCATTTATATGAAATGTCTAGAACAGAGAAATCTAAAGAGACAGAAAGTAGACTAGTGGTTGCCAGGGTAGGGATGAAGCGGGTGGAGGGTGTTGAGAGAAAATGGGGAGTGACAATAATGAGTATGCTCATTTTTTTTTTTTAATTTGCATATGGGCAGGAGACACCAGGGATCGAACTCCAGACTTCCAGCACGGCAGGTCGGAGCTCTGCCTGCTGAGCCACGGCAGCCGCCCCTCATTTTGTTTTTAATGGGTGATTAAAATGTTCTAAAATGTTTGCAGAGGTTGCACAACCCATGAATATATTAAGAAAACATTGAACTGTACACTTTATTTATTTTTGAACTGTATACTTTAAATGGGTTAATTGTATCGAATATGAATTATATTTCAATAAAGCTTTTAAAAGAATTTTTTAAAATATTATTAGACCACCTGGGTCCTCAGGGAGTATGGACTAGGATACAGGGTGTCTTGGGTGTCAGAGAGCAAGGGATGAGTTGTCTGGGTCCAGAAAGGGAGCAGGGGTTTTGCGTCCCTTTTTAATATCCACAGCAGCTGCTTCATCCTTCATTGTCAATAGATGTCTAGGGGTACCTGTGGACTCGCCCATATAGTACCTGTGTATACAACTTTTTAAAGGTGCCTGCCCTTTAAGAAACCTCAGCAAGGTCATTAGGCAAGTCAGTAACAATAAAGTTCCTGGCTTCCAATCCCAGACTCCTAGTTGGGTTTTGTTTCTTGGCTGACCCCCACTGCCCCTTGGTTCCAGCCTGTATCGGCAGGGAGTTACGGTCAGTGCTTGCTCTCCTCTGGGTTTAGAGATGGGCAATGAGTGTCCACGGACAAACTGATGTCCTCCTCTAGTAGCCATGACTCTCTGGCCCCAGCTGTGACCACGTGGTCCTTGGTCTGCTATGCTACACTGCCCAAGGCCCCTGCCAATGAAGGGATACCTGCTACTTAGGTCATTGGCACTGATCACCTCTGGGCTGTGGCTCCCTGCCACAATGTCCTCCTTGATTAACATGTGGGTCTGAAACTGGGTTGCACTCTGCCCACATTCTAAGGTGGTCCACTTGGTGGTCCCCAAGTCTTGAGAAGATAAGCATGGAAGCAGGACCAGGTTCACTCTAACTTTTGTCTTTATTTTAGTGAGTAAATGGGGGAGGTCTTAGTGGCTGGAATCTAGAACCCCAAATCAGTTCCTGAATATCCTTCTAGAAATCCTTCCCTATTCTTTGTAGGAATTTGAGCACTTAAACGTAATTTGACACAAATGGGGTCATACTAGCTTTATGGTTTCACATTTTTTTTTCACTTACCCTAACATAATTTGGCTATCTTTCAACAATATAGGTTGATACGCCTCCTTTTTTTAAACAGCTTCATAATATACGGTGGCTAGATTTATTGTTCCTCTGCTAATAGCCATTTAGGGTGTTCCCAGTTTTTGTTATTATAAAATTTGCTTCACTGAACATTCTTCTTTCTTTATTTTTTGTCACAAAGGTGAAAAAAAAAACACCCATAAATTCCTTGTGTACTTGCTGGGTCAAAGGACTGTGCATTTAACTTTTTGAAAAGCATGAACAAATCATTCTCCCAAGAGGCTATACCAATTTACACTGAATGTTGAACCTTGTTCTTAATTTGGATCTTGGAAAAATTACTTTAATATATGAACATATTCTTAATAAACAATAAGAGGATATAGAAATAACTGTCTCTTGTTACCACCCTCCAACCCCTTAACCAGCTAACTTTCAATGTTTGGGGGATCATCCTTTTCTCTTTTTCTATGCATCTACTTATGCTGGTTTATGATTTGGGGAGTTACTCCTTGCAAAACAGATATACATTGCTGTACAATTGGAATTTCTCATGCAATAAAGTATTTTAGAATTTGCTCATGCCCATATCTTCTAAAAAGCTGTATAACATTCCAGAGTATGGATTTAACTGGATACTTACTTAACAGTCTATCTTTTTTTGCCACTGATTTAACAATCACATTTATGATAAATTAAATTCTCAGAAATATTCAAGACTACTTCTCAACCCTCTCTTCTACTCTAGTGCTTATTCCCCCACAGTAATGTCATGTTTTTACTCCATACTCTAGTATGTCTGTCACTTCCACCTCTTTTAAAAGCAGTGAACTTTAGATTTTCAGGTCTGTTAAAAAATTGGATAACACTGTACAAAGGATGAAATGGGGGGAATCAACATGTTTTATGAGTCTTTCCATTCAGATATCTGGTATATATCTCTCCATCCATTTAGTTAGGTCTTATATCCTTAAATCCTTCAGGACAGAATTATCATTTCCTTCATATGGGTCTTACACGTTTCTTATGAGGTTTACTCCTTCGTAGTTTATGGGTTTTGTTGTTATTGTCAATGGGACCTTCCCCCAACCTCAGAATATTTTCCAATTTGTTACTGTAGTATATAATAGGAAGGATATAAACTTTTGACCTCAGTTTATTGTCTATAAAAGGATAAAAGTAGAACTACTCATTAAAACGTTTCCATGGTCAAATAAGTATGGGCTAAGCAAAATTAAAACCAATTTGTTCACTGTGGGATGTGTCAATACCTCTAATGAGCTTTTGATTATCAAGAACCCCCAAGAAGGGCATACAGGGAATTTGTACTCACTAGGCTGAGAAACCCTTTGTTCCAAGACATCTACTTTGGGAAAGAATGCAGCCAAAGACCCTTCTAGAATCTAATTCTGTCAATCCATTGATCCCTGTTGAATCTTATCTGATGCCCAAACTCCACCCACCCCACCCCCAGAACACAGTAGGCAGACAGAGCGTCAAAGTAATTCTTTAATGAGTGCTGCAGAGCAAACCATCTCTCTCAACAGTGTGGCCAATCCCCACGACCCCCAGCTCTCTCAGTTGGGTTGCGGTGTACTGGCTGTGCAGGGGCAGGAGATCTGGAGTCTAAAGAGCGAGCAGGGGTGAAAAAAGGGTTCTGGGGAAACCCTCTGAGGGCTGGGCTCCTGGGAGTGTGGCTGAGCAGGCACGGGGAGCCTCAGGCTGGCTCTTCTTCAGGCATTCCTAGCAAAGCTACCAGGGGCTCGAGGGGCGGGGGAGTCCCAGCAGGCACCGGGTGGGTGCGCTCGTGTTTGCGCAGGTCACTGGCACTCAAGAAAGCCTTGGGGCAGTGGGGACAGGTGTAGGGGCGCACGGAGCTATGGGTGCGGCTGTGCTTGCGCAGCCCGGCCCGGTCTGAGAAGCTCTTGCCGCACTGGGTGCAGGGAAAGGGCCGGAGCTCCGGGTGTGAGCGCTCATGCCGCCGCAGCAATGTCAGCGTAGAGAAGGACTCCTTGCACTCGCGGCACACGAATTGTGGCGGTTTCTCGTCAACCTCCTCCCTGCCCAACTCGCCGGCCCCTGCCAAGGGACCAGGGGCTTCCCCGACGCCAGCTTCCTGGCATTCCACATGCTCGACCGTCATGCCCACCACTTGCCACTGCATGGCCATCACCCCGCCTGACTCTGCGGGCAGCCCTAGCAACCCAGCTGGAGGGTCTCCGAGCCCGGCCCCTGCTGCCGGCACCGCTGAGCCCTCGCCTGCCACGCCAACAGGCAACGCCAGCCCCACTACCAGCTCCTGTTGTGGGGGAGCCCCTGTGGCCTCACTGCTTCGATGGGTCCGCTCATGCTTCCTCAGGCTTGAGGACACCACGAAGGACTTCCCGCAGGCGTTACAGTGGAAGGGGCGCTCCCCAGAGTGCACCCGGCTGTGCTTGGTGAGACTGGCCCTTTCCGCAAAGGCGCGCCCGCACTCCTCGCAGCGGAAGGGCCGCTGGCCCGAGTGCACCAGGGCGTGCCGCTTGAGGTCCCAGGATGCCACGAACGTCTTGTCACACTGCAGGCACTTGAACGGCCGGTCGCCCGTGTGCACCCGCCGGTGCATGGCCAGGTCTGCGGGCTGCCGGAAGTCCTTGCCGCACTTCTCGCAGCGGTACGGCTTCACGCCCTCGTGCGCCCGCTGGTGACGCCGGAAGCTGGAGGGGTCGGAGAACATGCGGCCGCAGCGCGGGCACAGAAAGGGCTTCTCGCCCGAGTGGGTGCGCTCGTGGCTCTGGTAGGAGCTGAGCTGTGTGAAACCCTTGCCGCAGGCGGGGCAGCGATAGGGCTTCTGCGCCGCGTGGATGCGCTGGTGGCATGTGAGCGAGGACGAGCGGGAGAAGCTCTTCCCACACTCGGAGCAGAGGAAGGGGCGCTCACCTGTGTGGGACCTGAGGGAGGTGGGGGACCTGGCATGAGGGTGACGGCGCCACAACCTGACCCCAATTCCTGTCCGCTGTTACTTTGGGGCCTCCTAACAACCTGGAGGCTTTGGCCAATCCCCTCAGGGCTCCAGGGCTGCACCCCGGGTTCAAGAAAGCAGGCTGAAACTTAGAAAAAGGCTTAAAGGGCCTGGGGTGCCTCAATTCCAGATAAGCTCTCTCGCTGAAGACCAGGACATGCTCACCTTCCTGGGCTTCACAGAAGACCCTCTGAGCTGCCCAATTTCCAACTCTGCCCCCTTCCGTTTTGGCCAAGAACCTAGGCCATTCGGAACCCACCTCCAGCCTCCTAGGTTCCATCCCAACCGGTCTGCCTCCCCACCTCATGCCCCATGCTGACCACCCCCTTACCTTGGTCATCTCTGGAAGAGACCACCCGTCCCCTCCATCTTCCCATTGGCTCACCCCAAACACTCTTGACCCCACTGGCCACAGGGCCCAGCTCCCAGATGCGTCTTACCGCTCGTGGTTGCGAAGGTCCTTTAGCTCGGCATAAGCCTTGCCGCAGCGCTCGCAGCCGTAGGGGCGCAGGCCGGCGTGAGTGCGCCGGTGCTTGCGGAACACCGACGGGTCAGCGAAGCTCTTGCCGCAGTCGCCGCAAGCGTAGGGTCGCTCGCCCGTGTGGCCGCGCTGGTGGATCTTCAGCTTGGAGAGCGCGCCGTAGGCCTTGGGACAGTGTGCGCAGCGGAAGGGCAGCTCGCCAGCGTGCGAGGCCAGGTGCACGCGCAGGCACACGGGCTGCATGAAGCGGCGGCCGCACTCCGGGCACGGGAAGGGCTTTTCGCCCGTGTGGCTGCGCCCGTGGCTGCGCAGCTCGGGAGCCGTCTTGTAGGCCTTGGGGCACAGCGGGCAGGCATATGGCCGAGGCTTAGACGTCGCTGCCCCTGGGACCCTGTCTTCGCCGGTCTCTTCCGCCTTGGATTCTGTCTCTGGCTTCGGCTTCGCCTCAGCCAGCTCCTCTGCGCGGTCTGCAGGCCCGTGTGTGGCAGCGTGGCGTGCTGCCCTGGGAGCATTTGGAAACGTCTTGGTACATGACAGGCACTTGTAGCGACGGCCGCAGCGCTTGTAACCAGGGGTTTGGGACTGGGCCTCCGCAGGCTCCACCTCCATGGCCTCAGTGGGCGGGACTTCTCTGTGAGAGAGGCAAAGTTAGGCAGCCACATCCCTAGGCCATGCTCCCAGGCCATGCTCCAAGGCCCAGCTCCTCACCAAAGTCCTCTCATGGCTTCAGAGGGAACCCTATCTTATCTGCATTTCCCACCCGGGGCCACTCAGTCTGAACCACGGCTCCCCTCCCCCACTTCCTTCCACGGATTCCTGGCTCTTACATCTTTGGCTCAAGTTTTCTCCTTTGGTCAGCTTAATGATGAAGGCAGGAGGTTGGACCAGATGACCCCTGAGGGGCTGGGGTCACAAAAAGGTACCCCTGTACTTCTCCAAACTCTGGCCTTTTCCAAAACCTGTGGCATCCCCAGAAGGCCCAGTTTCCATCCATCTCACCATCTTCCTTCTTCACCTCAGGCTCTGAGGCCTGTGCCAGGCAAGGCTATTGACACAGAGGGTTCACTCAGATGTGGCC
>PVIY010049717.1:0-16570 GCA_004026745.1 Myrmecophaga tridactyla
AAGGGTCACAAACACTCCTGGCTCCTATGATATCTGAAATAAAAACTATAATACCAGATGTACTATCCTTGAAAACATAAAATAAATATGCCCTAGAGAGGTGATAGCAAGATTATACATGGATGTGCCCACACACTCACATATACATTCACCTAGAGGTGGTCAATATTCTTGTTGTTGAAAGCTTACCACTGGACTCAGCCTTCTTACCACTGGACTCCACAAAAGAGCATAAAGATTTTTTTTTTTAAGTTTCTCTCAAAATCTACAGGAAATGCTCACCTGCTGGGGGTAAAGTCCAAGTCTGGTGATAGCTCAATGTTGAGTACACTTGTAGTAAGAAGAGGTATGGAATCACCTCTTCAAGTAGAGTTCATTTAAGCCTTCAGGATAAATGTGCTGCTGGCAGACAAAAGAATGGTAGAAACTAAACTAATTTTGCTTATTCCCTATTTTAGAGACAATTTAACCAGTCTTAGTAAGAAACAGATGCTTCCCATATGGCTTTTATCTCAAGAAACATTTTTGTTCAGATTCAACATGCATCAATATTTCTATAATTTGGCTTCTGCCTAGGATGTAGATATCTGGAAAGGGTGTTGCACCAGAAAAACTACAATATGATAAATTTTCTTGAACCCATAAAAAGGCTAAGGTTAGTAAGACTAACTAGACTTTCATGGTTTTAGCACTGAAAGTTCCATGCCCTGGCAAAATGTGATGGTCATCCTAGTGAAAGTTGCAGACAAATCAAGTAACCTGAAATCTAAGGAAAGAGTAGCTCTACCCAGGAGAGATAGGATATCAGCACTTGCTTACCTGTGGCAGCGCCCAAGAGGAAGAGACACTAAGTATCATATAAGCAGGTAAGCTAAAATTGCTGAATTGCTAAAGGCCAAGTATGGAATAGCATGAGAGTATAGAACCTCTGGGAACCTCAGACACAAAGGGAATTTGTACTCACTTCCAGTCTCTTTTCCATGTTCTCTATTGAGGACTGATAAAAAGATTTGGGACAAGGTAGGAGACCAGAGAAAGCCTCGTTTAGTCATGTAGGCCTGTAGGAGGGGAGTAAGCATCTGCTGTGGGAAAAGCAAAAGTCTTGTCAGAGTCACCCTTACCTACATAATAACAGCCTCCAGCCACTGGGGAAGGCACAACAAACCCAGCTGTCTCCAGGACCAGGTAAGAAACTTTGCTATTGGATAAGAATAGGAGTGGAGAGGACAAACAAATGACCTCTACCCCTGAGTGAGAATGGGCAGGACGCAGTCCTGGGCCCAGGATCCCAAGACAATACAATTAGAACACTCCTATGTTGGGGAGAGTTAGAAAGTTCTCACTCTTTAAAGAGTTTATCTGCCAGAGGGAGGAGGGGCAAGAAGGCTGAAAAAGCTTCATGCTCAAGGCCTAGGCATACAAGGTTTGCCTAAGACTAAGACTGAACCAGGATGAAAGAGAAGTCCCCTGGTACCCACCACCAAGCTAGGAAGCACCAGATAAACAACAGTCATCTACTGGTAGGGGAAAAGCAAAAGCATGGAGAGAGACCTTCGTTTGGTACAGGTTCATAAGGAAGCCTAAAAACTGAAAATGGAACAGGAACATTGAGAAAATTTCTCCAGCACTCCAGCTTTCACTTTAAGCATAAAGTAACACCAGAAGAAGGTGTAACCAGTGGCGCACTAAAAATGAAACAATAAAATCCAAACCCAGCTTAACTCCTTTTAGACTCATTCAACACCATATATTACTGAACTAGCAGAAGAAGCAGTGTTTGTTTTTAGGCAGACATATGATTTATCTTAATCTCTGCTGTACTAAACAAGATGTCTGGCCCTTGTTAAAAAGTTATGAGACACAATAAAAGGAGAAAAAACAACCCACTATGAAAAGTGCTGGTGTTTGCAGTGGCAGTGTTCCCAATTCACAATGGATGGAAGTGGCCTCAGGGTACAACGATTGAGGAATGGAAGGGGAAACTATGGCGTACACATACAATGGACTACTTAGAGGCCTTAAGAAGGAATGATGTTATAAGGCATGCAACTAGGTGAATGAACTTTAAGGACTGCATTTGAATGAAATGTCAGGAGCTAAAGAAGACAAATATTATCATGCCCCAATCATATGAGCTGTTCTAGTTTGCTAGCTGCCAGAATGCAACACACCAGACATGGATTGGCTTTTAATAAAAGGGGATTTATTTCATTAGTTCTTCTGAGGAAAGGCAGCTAATTTTCAACTGAGGTTCTTTCTTACATGGGAAGGCATAGGGCGATCTCTGCTGGCCTTCTCTCCAGGCCTCTGGGTTCCAACAACTTTCCCCAGGGTGATTCCTTTCTGCATCTCCAAAGGCCTGGGCTAAGCTGCGAGTGCTGAGATGAGGTATGCTGAGCTGCTTGGGCTGTGCTACACTGAGCTCTCTCATTTAAGCACCAGCCAATTAAATCAAACATCATTCATTGCAGCAGGCACGCCTCCTAGCCGATGGCATATGTAATCAACAACAGATGAGGGTCACGTACCATTGGCTCATGTCCACAGCAATAGAACTAGACACCTTCACCTAGCCAAGCTGACACCTGAATCTAACTACCACATAGACTAGCTATAATATAAAAACTCAGTGATCTGAAGTTCAGAACATTAGTTATCAGGTTGGGGCCTAAAGTAAAGGGTTCTAAATTATAAGTTCTTACAGTGGTCACATATATTCAGGAGTTGAAACTGTTATTTCTAAATTCTGAGATACTGAGCTGTTTATACATAGCCTGACTTCCCCAGAAACTTTGGGTATTTATGTGACACTTGAGATGCAAAGTTAGAGCTCTGAAGCTATGAAAGTCAACAGTACCCCATACAGGAATGTTTAAAAAGCTGAAAAAGTGATCAGACTTTGAATAGAGACATGAATAAAGCTGCTCTGGATAGGATTAATGCAAGTCAGAATACAGAGTAAAGGATGGTATCATCCATATTTTAAAACTTCAACTTCTGTGTGAGACCAAAGGGAGAGATGTTTATTTGGTGCAAACCTTGTATTTTGGGCAGTACATTACCTAATTTAACTTGTATGGTCAGTTTAGTTGACCACCATAAGTACATGGAATCTTGAATAGGGTGTTAGGTTTTGTTGGTTTGTCCAGGTTAATGTGATGCCCTGATATATCCCAGTGTAATTTGGGCAGCGAATACAGAAGTATTTGCAAAGTCCCCTTGGGGGATTAGGGAGAAAAGAGTCAATACTCAGCTTCCCCATTTGGGGAATTTACGATATTATTGCAAACTGGGAGCAATTAAATCAATACACAGAGCCCTTGATCTTGGGGTTCGCCCCTATGAAACTTATTCCTGCAAAGGATAGGCTAAGCCTGCTTACAATTAGGCTTAAGAGTCACCCCAGAGAACCTCTTTTGTTGCTCAGATGCGGCCCTCTCTCTAAGTCAATTTGGCAAATGAACTCACTGCCCTCCCTGCTATGTAGGATATGACTCCCAGGGGTATAAATCTCCCTGGCGATGTGGGGGCAGAAAGCCTGGGATAAGCCAAGACGTGGCATCAAGAGATTGAGAAGGCATTCTTGACCAAAAGGGGGAAGATAGAAATGAGAAAAAATAAAGTTTCAGTGGCTGAGAGAATTCAAACAGTGTCAAGAGGTTATCCTGGAGGTTATTTTTATGTATTAGTTGGATATCCCCTTTTAGTTTATGGTGTATTGGAGTGGCTAGAAGGAACCTGAAACTATTGAGCTGTGCTCCAGTAGCTCTGATTCTTGAAGACAATTGTATAAAGACTTAACTTTTACAATGTGACTATGTGATTATGAAAACTTTGTGCCCGATGCTCTTCTTACCCAGGGTATGGACTGAGGAAGTAAAAAAAATGTGGATAAAAATAAATAAATAATAGGGGAATAAGGGGTAAAATAAATTGGGTAGATGGAAATACTAGGGCCCAATGAGAGGGAGTGGCAAGGAGTATGGTAGGTATGAGGTTTTTCTTTTTATTTCTTTTTCTGGAGCAATGCAAATGTTCTAAAAGATTATCATGGTGATGAATACACAACTATGTGATGACATTGTGAGCCACTGATTGCACATCATTTGGAATGAATATGTGTGAATGTGTCAGTAAAAATATTCTTTAAAAAGAGAATGCAATGAACAGAACCAGACTCATAGACAACCTAAGAGTTGGAACTATGAAAGAGAATTTAAAATAACTATGATTCATATATTAATCGTAGGTTAATGTATTAAAGGTTCTAATGGAAAAGGTGGACAACATGAATAGATAGGGAATTTTCAACTATAAAAGTCAAATGGAAATGCTAGAAATATAAATAACAGAAAATGAATGCCTTGAACAAGCTAATCAGTACACCCAATACAGCTGAGAAAAGAGTCAGTGAACTAGAAGATATGTCAAAAGAAATCACCCAAACTAAAAAACCAAGGAGGAAAAAAAGAGTGAAGAAAAGCTCAATTCTCAAGCAGAATACATAAAAAAAATATATACACCTCAACACATCATATTCCAACTGTTGAAAAATCAAAGTTAAGGTAAAAATCAGGAAGGTGGTCAAGGAAAAAAGACACTTTATAAACGAACAAAGTTAATTACAGCAACTTAGAAATTGTGCAACTCAGAATACAATGTAGCGACATGATTGAGGCACTGAAAAATACTCTCAATCCAGAATTCTATACCCACGGAAAATGTTTCAGAAATGAAGGAAAAATAAATATTTAAAAAAACAAAAAACAAGAAAATTACCAGCAGACCTGCACTGAAAGAAAGGTTAAAATAAGTTGATTTGACAGAAGGAATATACCAAATAAAATTTGGATCTACACAATGAAGATCTCCAGAAATGGTAAATACAATAAAAATAAACAAATAAAAGTAAATACAATGTGTATATATATATATATATATTTTTTCTTATTTTTAATTGCTCTAAAAGAAAATTGGGAGTCTAAAGCAGTGCTTCTTAATCAGGGGCAGTTTTGTCCCCCAGAAAGCATTTAGCAATTTCTGAAGGCATTTTTGATTGTCACCACAGGGAGACACAGAGGTGGAGGTGGGGGGTAGAGTGCTACTGGCATCTAGTGGGTAGAGGCCAAGAATTCTGCTACCGGGCCACGGTGGCTCAGCAGGTAAGAACGCTTGCCTGCTGTGTCTGAGGACCCGGGTTTGATTCCTGGTGCCTGCCCATGTAAAAAAAAAAAAAAAAAGAATTCTGCTACCCATCATAACCATTCAACAGAGAATTATCTGGTCCAAAATGTCAATAGTGCCAGACTGCTTTAGCCAGACTGATAAAAAAGAGATGCAAATTACCAATATCTGGAATAAAAAAAGGACAACATTACAACACTATAGGTACCAGGACATTAAAAGGGCAAGATAATATTACTGATACATTAATGCCCATTAATTCAACAACTTAGATGAAATGGGCAAATTCCTTAAAAGACACAAACTACCAATGTTCTAATAAAGAAGTACATAACCTAAACAGTCTTGTGTCTATTAAGGCTATTGATTTTGTAGTTAAAACCCTCCTAATAAAGAGAACTTCAGGCCCTGATGCCTTTACTTTCAAAAGCTCAAGATCAGGATAAGATCAAACTACCTTTCTTAGTGAACATCTATTATATATATTATGTTGTATAGCTATTATATATCAATTATAATATATAAATATTGCCTTACACAGTGCCAGGAGGAATTATTGAACTTCAATCTCCTGGAAATAACAGAGAGTCCACCATTCCAGGGAACCCCCACCCCCCCACCAGACTATATGCTTTTTGGGATTCCCAAATATTTCACATTCTTTGATGGAAACATCTCATTTCTATCTCAGGATGATGGCCTGATAATGGCTGAAAAATGCTGTTGCACCAAAGTCTAATCTCTGTAAGTCGGACAAAATTATGGAAGCTGCAGAAAGGTGGTATTTTGAGCTGTTGGTATCTCCCAACCAACTTATTAAGGCTTTTCTACTTAAAGCTTTGTTAATTTCTTGCCTAGATTTTCCCAAATGATGCTAGACCCTCCCATGCCAATGGGACAGTCTCCTTCAGTCACTCACAGGAGTAAGGGGATGGAGAGGCAAGTTCTGGGATTTTGGTCAAATACAGTCACTCATGAGGCAAAGCAGTTCAGGAACACAACAGAGATTAAGCCACCTGGTAGAAGGGGTAAACAGTGGGTAGGCAACAACTAATTTGTGGATAAGGTAGCTTACAGACCTAAATCTTTCAAGGGGAAGACATCCACCTAAAATTGAATCACTCAAGAAAATGTGGGCAATATGAAAGCAAGAGCAAACTGCAGTCTATGCCAGTGACACCATACCAAAGGCTGGGAGATTGGCAGCAAAGGTATCTCCTCCTCTGGCTGCTGCCAAGGCTGCTGGGGGGCAGATCACTTCCAAGTAGTTCTTCAAAGCCATCCATTAGTATCAAGGGCCTCACAACCTAATTGGCCTACGCCTCAGCTCTCTCAAATAAACACTTACAGCTACATTCCATGGAATTAGAGGCTTTAGGAGGACTAGGTTAGGACCTATCCCAGTAAATACCTCATGGATTTACAGCCATCTTCCATTCACTCTACCGGTTTTTAAAAACCATTCAAAACAAAAAGATCAAGAAATGCAACCGACCCATTGTACTCCTACATAATTAAAGGAGGCTGTTCAAGTCAAAGCTTAAGTTTACAGATAATTTTCTGTCTCTAACTATACCTTAAATTAGAGCAACAAACAATTTCTTCACTAGTTATTTTTTTAACGTAGTATGACTGATAGAAGTCAGGTCGAGGATGCTGTGATCTCATAATTTATAGCAATAAAATAATTTGAAGTTCGGACTAGTGGGGTGACCACCCTCACTCATTTTCTTCCTTTTCTCCTCTGCAGTTTCTCTACAGTTCACTTCTACAAAACTGGACAAACAACCACAGCAGTAGAAATGGCTGTCAGCAACGCTGAATTGGTTCTAGGGGCCACAGCAGGCAGAAGTTCGAGTCATTCTCTCAAGTAAAGGGGACTCTATAATTCCGCCATCCTAGATGACCTGTGGTTAGGCTGCAATTTTGATCCTTTAAATGTCAAGGACTTTAGTTTGAGATTAGTTGGGCTGGTAATGTCGTTTGATGTGGATGAGGGAGGGTAAGAGTGGGTAGGGGTATTTTCTGAGAGAGAGGTTAATATGAGTGTACGGGATGAGGCAGTTTAAGTAGTTTCCAATTCTGCAAACCCTTTAGAACAGTGGTTTCTAAAAGAAATACATTAGGAATCACATATATAATTTAAAATTTTCCAATAGTCACAGTAAAAAGTAAAATGAAACAGGTAAAATTAATTTTATCTTACTTAACCCAATATAGTCAATATATTTCAGCATGTAATCTATAAAATTAATATTTCAATTAAAAAATAAGACTAAAATCTGGTGTGTATTTTACATGAACATCTTGTTTCATACAAGCCCCATTACAAGTGCTAAATAGCTAACAGTGTCGCTTGTGGCTACCTATTGAACAGCACAGCTTTAGACTCTCTCAAATCCTGCCCTAAGCAAAGCCCCTTACTTCCTCACATTATAGATCCATCAACAAAGGCCCTCTCCTACCCCCACCTGTGGCAGCCCTTCCACAGCACCTGTGAAAGCAGTCCCAGGGGACTCCATTAATACACGATCAGCTTAGTTCTCACCTGCCTTTGTCCTTAGGCAAGGAGCCAAACACTGTTGCCTTCAGAAGTGTGGCAACTTCACAGTCTACACATTCTTCCAAGACTCCCAGACAGAAAGATGGGGTTGGAGGCGAGTGGATCACAGGGGTCTCCTGATTCCAACTCAGCTTAATCAACAGAATTATTTGTCCTTTGTCAATTGATAGCTTAGCCACTACTGACAGGTCTAGAAAAGTATTTCTTTTAACCATATTTTTATATAAATGAATACCATCAAAGAAAGCTCTTGAGCAAGGATGAAAGGTAGGTTTAGGACGAGTTGCAGTATTTGCTGAGCCCAGTGCAAAATAAAAATGTGGAACCCCGTGTTCAAAAATCAAAAGAATTTCTACACACCGACAGCAGAGCATTAACCCAAGCTCAGGGTCTTTCTGAGTGGGGGGCCCTTCTCAGTGTGATCTCATGAAACCAGTCCTCCTTGAGGCGTGTGTTGCTGGAGGAATACCATACGCCTAAGGCAAGGAAGTGGTGATGATTCCATGGGCTACCTTTGACCTTAAAGGAGACTTGCAAATCATATACACTGGAATTCACTGAGGAAGAGGTGGTTTGAGGCCAGCAAAAAACCCCTGGAAAGAAACAGCGAGGGGGATGAAGTGAGCATTTAAGACAAGGTGGCTGCTTTGCTGATCAAACCACAGCTAAAGCACATCCAGGGTATTTTAGGCCAAGCTGCTGTGATACCTACTTGGGCCACGCGACTCCCACCTGAAAAGGTGACTTGCAGGCTTGGGCACGAATCCGTTCAAGGCTATTTCACGGTCAATTTCACGGCTCATTTCTCCGTCTCCAGGCGGTGAACCGGCGGTGACTATGAGTGACTCAGGACCTCCTGGGGGAGCTTGAGCGCCAGCATCTTCTCCAGCCATCGACCCAGCAAGGGGCGACCTGGCCAAGGCCAAGAGAGGAAGCGCTTTCCCTCACCCACGTGGGGCAGCAGCTCTCTCCGCCTCACACGCTTCTGCTTCTTGCCCGCGCGATCCACTAGGGGACGCAGATGTCCGCCAAAAAGACGGAGAGGACGGGAAAGGAGGGTCGCGCGGCCCCAGGGCAGGAAGCTGCGAGCTCAAGGCGGCGCCTTCGTACTTGACGCCCGCGGTGGCGTCTCAAAGGGTGGCCGGGCCTCACCACTGCCCTGGCCTAGCCGTGGTCACGCTCTCGCAGACGCCTCGGTGTCTCAGAGACGCCTCTTCTCACCTGGGCGTCCGAGGTTTGTAACTGTCCAGGCGCCCCCACCCGCGGCCATTCAACGGAAGGCGGGGCACGGAGGCGCCCGGCAGCGGGGCGGGAGGGCGGGAGGGATCCTTTGTGCCGAGAAACGCGTTCTCCCTTAATCCCCTGTCTTGCTACAAAAGTGCGTTATTTAACTGCTGCGTAGCAGCGGCGCCTGGCATCCAAGGTGGCTGAGTACGTATCTGTAGGATGAATGAGTAGAATCCGCATGGCATGGCCCGGGCTGGCTAGAGCCTACAGCTTGGGCTCCGGTGCATCAACGAGCAAGGCACCGCTAAGGCCGCGAGGGGGCGCCCTTGCGCTCACTGGGCCACAACTGGCCCTTAGGTTTCCCGGGCCACCACTTTGCTCAGCTCTGCCCTTTTCTCTCCTGTCCGCTGGAGTCAGTATGTCATTCTGTAACACAGATTTCTAAAGGAGCTAAATTTTAAACATAACTACTTTATTTGAAATAACATTTATTAACAAAGTTAATAAGATTCCTGCTAATGCCGACATCTATGCTATTTTAATAATTTCTTTTTAAGTTTAGTTGAAGGAATGTGAAATCTGTTACATATTAGCAGCTTACCTCTCTTCCCTTTGCAATAACTGCAATAGTACATTAAAATCTGTTTCAAACAGATATGTAGTTGGAAATACTGTTGTAAGTAGTGTCTTTTTCCCCAAAGAAATGGATATGTAAGTTTTAATTAGATCCACATCCTTTCCCAATTACACGATTAAATCATGCAATGGTAGAGCAGGTGTCTCATCTACTTACATTATCTTGTAAATGTTGGATGATGTTGTTCTACATAAACACAAATGAATTGATCACACAGGTCTTTGAATCTTATCTTTACATCTTTTAAAACTGCATTCAAATGATATCAGTATTTTTCCAAACCCGCCTATCACTATGTGACTAATGCAAAGATGACAATTTTGAAAAATTTTGGTAAATGAGGTTAACAACAATATAAATTTATTGCTAAATCTCACCTTAATGCCTTTCATTTTTAGGGAATTGATTTTTTCTTGCAACTTAAGAAGGACTTTAACTTTTCATATGTATCTGAAGGATATGTATGTCAAATATACAATATTTCCATTTTTATTTTCCTTACAATTCATTGAAATAAAGCATGTCACAGTTATTTCAAATAGTGAACAAAATATTTAAAAAAATTTCTTTGGAGTCTTACCTGATTTCCATGTATAGGATAAGACATTAAAACTCTTGTTTAGGGCAGTGCTGGGGTCACTCAGTGGTAGAATTCTCGCCCGCCAGGTGGGAGAGAGTTGGATTCCCAGAACCTGTACATGCCAAAAATAGAAAAAAGAAAACAAAAACTCTTGTTTGTAATCATGCAAGATTTAAAAATACTGTTTAAGAATTCCTCTTCACTGTATTAATTGATTTGATGCCATTCATTTCATTGTGGTATACTTTATTAAGAGTCTTGGTGGCTTGAAACTGTTGAACTAAATCCAATAGCTTTGATTCTTGAAGATGATTAATTGTAGAGCTTTGAAGGTGAGTCCATGTGAAAACCTTGTAACTGATGCTCCCTTTATCCAGTTTTATCCGGTGTATGGACAGATGAGTAAGAAAAAGAAAAAGAAAAAAAATAAATAAGGGGGGCTGTAGGATGTTTTGAGGGTTCTTTTTCATGTTTATTTTTACTTTTATTCTTATTTTTATTCTTTTGGAGTAATGGAAACATTCAAAAATCAATTGTGATGATGAATGCACAACTGCATGATGATATTGTGAACCACTGATTGTACAATTTGGATGATTATATGGTATGGGAATATATTATAAATCCCAATAAAATTGCATTTAAAAAAAAGAGTCTTTGTGACTTAGTTTTGTTGATGAATAATGCAGCAATCCCAACAGCATCTGATGCTCAATGACATAGGAATATGATTTTAAAAATTGTTTTCATGAAATAATATGTAAATGTCTCAAATGTTATCATCCTGTTGTATCTATTATCAGTACCTTTGATAGACCAAAAAAAAAATCTATCAGTTTTTTAAATGAAATATTTTATTTTGAGATAATTGTAAATTCACATGCCGTTATAAGAAATAATACAGAGAGATCCCCTGTACCCTTTACCCAGTTTCCCTCTCCAGTAATATTTTGAAAAACTATAGTCCAGTATCAAAATCAGTATATCGGCATTGATACAATCAAGATATTCCCTTCCCTACATGGATCCCTTTTATAGGCCATCCACTTCTCACTTGTCTCCACTCCTTCCTTAACCCTGGCCTGTTCTCCATTTCTATAATCTTGTCATTTCAAGATTGTTATATAAATGGAATCATATAGCGCGTAACCTTTTTAGGTTGACATTTTTTACTGGGCATAATTCTCTGGAGGTTCATCCAGTTTGTTGTTTTTATCAGTAGTTCCTTCTTTTTACTGCTGAATAGTATTCCATAGTTTATACGCGGTATATGCCGCAGTAACCATTCACCATTCACCACTGAAGGACATCTAGGCTGATTCCAGTTTTGGCTCTTGGTGAATAAAGCTACTGCAAACAGTTGTGTGTGGGTTATTGTGTGAAATGAAGACTTTTCATTTCTCTGGTGTAAATGCCCAGGAGTACAATTGCCAGGTCATGTGGTAGTTGCACGTTTAGATTTTCAAGAAACCACCCAACTGTTGCAGAGTGGCTGTTACAGTTTTCATTCCCACCAGCAGTGTATGAATGATCCTGTTTCTCCACATCCCTGTCAGCATTTGGTGTTGCCACTAATTTTTATTTTAGTAACTCTGATAAATAGGTGGTGGTAGTTCATTGTGGTTTTAATTTGCATTTCCTAAAGGTTAACAATGTTGAACATCTTTTCATGTGTTTATTTTCAATCTGTGTACCCCCTTCAGTGAAATGTTTCTTCACAGGATTATTTTACAGCTGGGTTTTCAGAGTTCTTTATTTGTTCCCAGTGCCAGTCTTTTCATACATAGATGGTTTGCAAATATTTTTTCCCCATGCTGCAGCTTGCTTGTTCATTCTCTTAACAGAGTTTTTTGCAGAGCAAAAGTTTTTAATTTTGGTCAAGCCCAATTTATTAATTTTTCCTTTTATGGATCATGCTTTTGGTGTCAAGTCTGAGAACTCTCCTCCTAGCCTTAGGTCCTGAAGATTTCCTCCTATGTTTTATAATTTCATATTTTACATTTAAGGCTACAATCCATTATGAGTTAATTTTATATATGGTATGGAACTTGGGTCCAGATTCCTTTTCTTAACAGCACCAATTGGACTTCTCTCAGCTCTTTTTTTGACATGGGCAGGCTCCATCTATCAGCTTTTAATTCCTTAAAACCTTAAATAGATGAACAGAAAACCTTCATTATGCATTATTATGCAGGATGCTTTATGAAAATTCGTTTGACTGCAGTATATTTTTGGCCATTTCCCACTCTGTCTTCAGTTCTTCTTAAAAATTAAAATTATTCAAAGAAATAGAAGTATATTACTTATATTTCTTTCCATTGTTACTTAAATATGGTCTTGTACAGGTTGTAAGGTGAAATTTTATGCAGAACTGTAGGATTTGCATTTATGTCCAATTCTTGACTTTAAAGACCATGTTTCTGGTCTATACTGATTTAGCATACTTGATGTTGGCTTGGGAATTGTGATAAATATATTTTATCATTTTAATGATGTATCTGTTTACTATTCAAGATGTTTTGTTTTTAAATCCAGATTAGGTATTGATTTTTATCTAATGTCTTTTCATTATCTAAGAAGATTATAATTACTTTCATCTGTAGATATACTAATATGGAAATTTATATTAATAGACTTTCTGATATCGAATCTGTCTTATAGTCCCCAAATCAACCATGTTTTATCATGGCATATCACATAATCCAATCAGCTGGGTTTGATTTAATCGTTTGAAGACTTATAAGGGAAAAGAGAGAACTTTCACTCTTCTTGAGCCAGTCATCCTCTCTGTGGAGTTTTCTGAGACCCTTCATTGGCATTACCAGACTCACGGCCTGCCTTATGGATTTTGGATTCTTGCATCCCCATGGTTGTGTGAGACTTTTATAAATCTCATATTTATAGATATTTCCTGTTGGTTCTCTTTCTCTAGAGAACCTTGACTAATACAGAGCTCCTTATTCTTCCCTATAAATTTGATGATTGACTTTTCCATTTCTGTAAGGAAGGATATTGGAATTTTGATTGGGATTGCATTGGATCTTTAAATTTGGGTAGTATTGACATCTTAACTTTATTTAGTCTTCCAATCCCTGAATAAGCAGTATCTTTTAATTTATTTTGGTCTTCTTTATTAATTTTTTTAACAATGTTTAATTGTTTTCACTGTACAAGTCCTTTATATCCTTGGTTAGATATTGATTCTTTTAGTTGCTGTTGTAAGTGGATTTTTTTCTTGATTTCTTCTTCTGATTGTTCATAGTATGTGTATAGAAACACTACTGATTTTGGGGTGTTGATTTGGTACCCTGCCACTTTGCTGAATTCATTTTTTGGCTGTAGGAGCATTCTCGTAGATTTTTCAGGATTTCCTGTATATAGGATCATTATCATCTGCAAACAGGGAAAGTTTTATTTCTTCCTTTCCAATTTAGATGTCTTTTATTTCTGTATCTTGCGTAATTGTTCTGGCAGGAACTTCCAGTACAATGTCGAGTAACAGTAATGATAGTGGGCATACTTGTCTTGTTCCTGATCTCAGAGGGAAATTTCAGTCTTCACCATTAAGTAGAATATTAGCTATGGGTTTTTCATATATTTTTTTTTATCATGTTGAGAAAGTTTCCTTCTATTCCTAGGGCTCTGTATATTCTTAATCAAGAAAGGGTGCTGTATTTTGTCAAATGAATTTTCTACATCACTTAACATGATCATCTCAATTGATGTAGAAAATTGATTTGACAAAATACAGCACCCTTTCTTGATTGAAAATACGTAGCACCCTAGGAATAGAAAGAAACTTTCTCAATGTTAATGGTGAAGACTAAAATGTTTTCCCCTTCATTCTGTGGATGCAATCCATTGCATTAATTGATTTTCTTAAGTTGGATTAACCCTGCATATGGGGGATAAATTCCACTTGATCATGGTATATAACTTTTTTAATATGCTGTTGGATTCAGTTTGCTAGTATTTTTTTTGAGGATTTTTGCATCTATATTCATATGAGATATTGGTCAGTAGTTTTCTTTTTTTGTGGTATTTTTATCTGGCTTTGTTATGAAGATGATGTTGTTCTTATAGAATGAGTTGGGGAGTGTCCCTTCCTCTTCAATTTTATGAAAGAGTTTGACCAGAAATGGAGTTAAGTCTTCTTGGAGTGATTGGTAGAAGCACCCTGTGAAGCCACCAGATCCTGAGCTTTTCTTCGTTGGGAGTGTTTTTTTTTTTTGTTATTTTTTATTGATATATTTTATATATTCAATACCATGTAACCATTCAAAGTTGAGATCTTCTATTTCTTCTTCCATCAGTGTAGGTAGTTTGTGTGTTTCTAAGAATTTGCTCATTTCATCTAAATTATCAAATTTATTTGCATATAGTTGTTCATAGTATCCTTTTATAGCCCTTTTATTTCAGCAGGTGGTAGTAAGTCCCCCTACACATTTCTGATTTTCATTCGTATCCTCTTTTTTTCTTTGTCAGTATAGCTAAAGGTTTGTCAATTTTATTGGTCTTTTCAAAGAACCAACTTTTGGTTTTATTTATTCTCTCTTTTTTTTTCTATTTCATTTATCTCTGCTGCAATCTTTGTTACTTCCTTCCTTCTACTTCTGTTGGATTTACATTGCTTTTCTTTTTCTAGTTCTTTCAGTTTTTGTTTTGTTTTGTTTTTTTGCATGAACAGGCATGGGGAATCAAATCTGGGTATCCTGCATGGCAGGCAAGAACTCTGCCTGCTGAACCACCATGGCCCGCCCTAGTTCTTTCAGTTTTGCGGTTAGTTCTTTTATTTAAAGTCCTTCCTCTTTTTTAGTGTAAACATTTAGAGCTATAACTTTTCCTTCCAGCACTGCCTTCACTGCATCTCATAAGTTTTGATAGGTTGTAGTTTCATTTTCATTCATCTCAAGATATTTCCTAATTTTCCCTTTAACCCATTGATTGTTTATGAATATGTTGTTTAATTTCCACATGTTTGTGAAATTTCCATTTCTCCCTCTGTTATAGATTTGTATCTTCATGCTGTTATGGTTGGAGAATGTACAATGCATAATTTCAATGTTTTTGAATTTATTGAGACTTTTTTTGTGACCTAACATGAGGTCTACCCTGTAGAATTATCCATGTGCACTTGAGAAGATTGTGTATTCTGTTTTCACTGGATACAGTGTCCTATATATGTCTGTTAGGACTAGTTGGTATAGTGTGTCATTCAAGTCCTGTACTTCCTTATTAATCTAAGTAGATGTCTTATCCATTATTAAGAATGGTGTGTTAGAGTCTCCCACTATTAATGTAGAACCTTCAATTTCTCCCTTCAAATCTGTCAGTATTTGCTTCATATATTTTGGGTCTCTGCTGATAGGTGTATATATGTTTATAATTGTTACATCTTACAATTGAATTGTCCCCTTTTTTGGTACAAAATGACCATCTTTGTTCCGTGTAAGTGTTGTTGTTTGTTTGTTTTTTTTTACTTATAAAGGCTATTTTATCTGATATTAATGTAGCCACTCTAGCTCTCTCTCTTTTTTTTACATGGGCAGACACCGGGAACCAAACCCGGGTCTCCAGCATGGTAGGTGAGAACTCTGCCACTGAGCCACCATGATCCACCCTCCAGCTCTCTTTTGATTACTACTTGCATGGTATATATTTTTTCCATTATTTTACCCTCAGCCTGCTTGTATCTTTGACTTTAAGCAGAGTCTCTTGCAGATAGCATATATTTGAGTCATGCTTCTTTATCCATTTTGCCAATCTCTGCCTTTTGACTGGAGAGTTTAATCTATTTAAATCTAAAATTCATTTTGCTATATATAGCCTTTTTATGTCTTATATCATTTTTGTCCTTTCTGTTAAAACCTACTTTTATATGTGATTTTTTGTGGTTGTGACATATTGAGTGCTTTTTCACTTCTATCTGGGTATATATTTTTAAAATCTATTTTCCCTGTGGTTACCAAGGACCTAAAATTCACCATCCTAAATATATAATGATCATATTTGGTTTGATGTCTACTTCTCTTCAATAGCATGCACATTTACTTTTCAGTATCTCTCTATCCTCCCCACCATTTTTTGTACTTGTTACCATTTATGTCTTTGTACATTATATGTCTAAAAACCTAGATTTATTACTATGTTTATTACTAGACTTATTACTAGGTTACTTTTTGTTCTAGTTTGCTAGCTGCGGAAATGCAATATACCAGAAACGGAATGGCTTTTAAAAAGGGGAATTTAATGAGTTGCTAGTTTACAGTTCTAAGGCCGAGAAAATGTCCCAATTAAAACAAGTCTATAGAAATGTCCAATCAAAGGCATCCAGGGAAAGATACCTTGGTTCAAGAAGGCCGATGAAGTTCAGGGTTTC
>PVIY010049718.1:0-16565 GCA_004026745.1 Myrmecophaga tridactyla
AGCAGCCTTGATTCTTGAAGACGATTGTATAACTATATATGTGATCACGGGATTGTGAAAATTTTGTGGCTAGGATGCTCCCTTTATCCAGGGTATGGAAGACGAGTAAAAAAATAAGGACAAAATTAATTAAATAATGGGGGAGGGGGAAATAGAGGTTAAAAAAATTGGGTAGATTGTAATACTAATGGTCAGTGAGAGGAAAGGGTAAATGGTATGGGAGATATGAGTTTTTTCTTTTTTTTATTTTTATGAAGTGATGCAGATGTTCTAAAGATGATCATGGTGATGAATACACAACTATGTGATGGTAAAAAGAATTGAATGTGATGTTCAACTGTGCGGTAATACTGTGAGTCTTTGACTGTATACTTTGGATGGATTGTACGCTGTGTGAATATATCTCAATAATATTGCATTTAAAAAAAGGTACACTGGGTGTGCAAGGGTAGTTCAGTGGTAGAATTCTCGCCTGCCATGTGGGAGACCCGGCTTTGATTCCAGGTCCATGTACTTTCCGAAACAAACAAACAAGCAAAGAAACAAACAAAAATTCAACAAATGGTGCTGCAATAACCAGATACATGGAAAAAGAATGAAATGTGACCCCGCCATAGAGCATACCAAAAAAAAAAAAAAAAAAAAAGGCACAGACACTGAGTTCAAATCCCCCTCCCACCTAAATGTTCATAGTAACACTATTCACAATGGTCAAAAGGTGTAAGCAATCTAAATGCCCAACAGCAGATGAATGGGTAAGCAAAATGTGATCTATACGCAAAATGGAATGTTACTCAGCCTTAGAAAAAGGAATGACGTTCCAATGCATGATACTACATGGCTGAACCTTGAAGACAACATGTTGGGTGAAGGAAGTCAGAAACAAAGGGACGGATGTTATTTGATTTCACATACATGAAATAGCTACACCATGAAAATTCATGGAGACAGAAAGTCGAGTACAGGTGACAGTGGTAGAGTAGAAGGAGGGGGAGGGGGAGTTAATGCCGCCTGGGTGCAGGAGTTCTGTTTGGGGTGATGGGAAAATTTTGGTAATGGACAGTGGTGGGGTAGAACACCATCGTGAATGAATTAAACTCACTGAATGGTATACTTGGGAGTGGTTGAGGTGGCAAAGTTTAAGTTGTAATATATGTTTCCAAAATTAAAAAAAATAATAAATAAAAAGAGTGACTAAAGAGACAGTGGTAATTAGATGTAATACAGGACCCTGGACAGGATCTAATAAAGGAGGAGAAAAAAAATCAAAAGAACATTTTTGAAACATATGGGAAAAAAAGGGAATATAGGCTATAAGCTTTATAGCAATGTTAAACTTCTTGAGCTTGATAACTGCACTTCAGATGGTCACACATGTGGATATCCTTGTTCTTAGGAAATGCACATGGAAGTATTAAATGTTCAAGGAGCATAGTGTACGCAACTTATCCTCAAATGTTTCAAAAACAGAGATAAATATAGATGATAGATCGACAGAGTTATGTAGGTAGGTAGGTATAGATACATCAATAGATGGATAGAATAATATGGCAAATGTGGCTTATGTGGTGGGTATCTGGATGGGGGTACATGGAATTCTCTGCATGGGTTTGTATTATTTTTGCAACTTTCCTGTAAGTTTGAAATTCTTTCCTAATAGAAAGCTTACGAAAACACAAAACCACATGGGCAGAGCTAGGGAAAGCGTGGTGCCCTAGGAAGACTCCAGGTGTGCTCGCCGGCAGAAGGAAGGCAGGAGGATGAGATGACAAACAATGCGACTGTCTGACTGTGGCACTGACTTCGGGGAGGTCTTCCCCTCTCTAGATCCCAGTTTGCTTACATTAAAATTTGAGTGCTTCCCCCTGTCTACGTGGGACATGACTCCCAGGGGTGTGGACCTTCCTGGCAACGTGGGACAGAAATCCTAGAATGAGCTGGGACTCAGCATCAAGGGATTGAGAAAACCTTCTTGACCAAAAGGGGTAAGAGTGAAATGAGACAAAGTGTCAATGGCTGAGAGATTCCAAACAGAGTTGAGCAGTTATCCTGGAGGTTATTCTTACGCATTGAGTAGGTATCACCTTGTTATTCAAGATGTAATGGAGAGGCTGGAGGGAATTGCCTGAAAATGTAGAGCTGTGTTCCAGTAGCCATGTTTCTTGATGATTGTATAATGACATAGCTTTCACAATGTGACTGTGTGATTGTGAAAACCTTGTGTCTTATGCTCCTTTTATCTACCCTATCAACAGATGAGTAGAACATATGGAATAAAAATAAATAATAGGGGGAACAAATGTTAAAATAAATCTAGTTTGAAATGCTACGATCAATGAAAGGGAGGGGTAAGGGGTATGGTATGTATAATTCTTTTTTCTGTTTTCATTTTATTTCTTTTTCTGTTGTCTTTTTATTTCTTTTTATGAATTGATGCAAATGTTCTAAGAAATGATCATGACAATGAATATGCAACTATGTGATGATATTGTGAATTATTGATTATATATGTAGAACAGAATGATCATATGTTAAGAATATTTGTGTTTCTTTTCATATATTTTTTAAAAATTTAAAAATTAATTAAAAATTAAAAACAAAAACAAACAAACAACAAACAAAAAAATTTGAGTGCTAAATCCCTAAGTTAAACCATGGACTATAGTTAATAGTACAAATATAAAAATGTGCTCTCATCAATTGTAGCAAATGTTCCACATCAATGCAAGTTAATAATTGGATGGTATATGGGATCCTGTATTTTGTGCATGATTGTTTTGTAAACCCACAAGTTCTCTAATGAAACAAAAAACAATAATTGTGTGTTGTTCAGACCCGACTCTGCTCTTAAGACACACTCTCAGCCTTGTTTCTTTTCAGTCTTGAGATGATGATCCAGAGTAAAGCAGCTCCCAGGTCTTTCTACGTCACCACCATTAGCACTACTCCTTTCCCTATTTTTACTTCCAGTGGAGGCTCTATGGTATAGAAGGGAGCTAGGGAAGGAGAAAATAGAAAGCAAGAAGGGGTTCAAGGGTAATTCAGTGGTAGAATTCTCGCCTGCCATGCAGGAGACCAGGGTTCGATTCCCAGCAATGTGATCTGCCTCCGGCAAAAAAATGCAACAAATGGTGCTGCAATGCAATAATAGAATTGTCACATGAAAAAAGAATGAAATGTGATCCCCACCATATAGCATACAAAAGAGAGAGAGAGAGGAGAGAGAGAGAGGAGAGAGTGAGAAAGTAAGAGGTGGGATGGGAAAGGAAGGGAAGAGCAACTGAGACAGAAAAAGGGAGGGAGACAGAAGCTCATGAGAAAATCTGAAAGGTTGCCCTGGTCCTGAGCCACCCTGAGGCTGCTTTCCCATCCTTCCCAGGTTCTCCAGCCCATGAGTGGTGAGCAGGCCTAGCTGGGCTCCAAGTCCCCATAATGTCATCAGAGCATCATTGTCCCCACGCTCCAGGGCTTATCACCTGGAGGTTCTTTCTTCTCTGGTCCACATGCCAGCCGAACATTGTCACTGAGTCACCTTAGTGACTCAGTGCTAGCCTCCTGCCCAGCTTTTCAATTCCTCTTAATTGCTGCCATCTTTTAGGGCCCTTTCTACCACTTCACAGTCAGCGCCTTTAGCCCTGTGGAGTCATCCCTAGCCCAGGCCCATTTCCCGCTCCTCCTCTCTCCCTCTGACTGGATTCTCCACTCTTTGTCTAGAGAGAGCCAAGGCCTCTGCTCCAGGGAGCTCCTTGTTTTCCCTGGGAGGACAAGGATGGAAGCGGTTAGAGGAGGTACAACCCAGTTGCTGGGCAGATCCAGTCACCCAATCACTCAGAACTGAGTGCCCATCCAGTATTCTCTGGGGCACTGTCTGCAATAGTAAAACATCAGAAACAACCTAAATGTCCATTAATAGGGATGTGATGCAGCTTGAAGGTGGTTGCTCCTTTGCTGAAACTCAGGACTTTTTAAGCTCATCACTCTCCCTTACCTACATCTAGTTTTCATATATCTGCTGGGTTTTAGGGAACAGCAAGCATCCTGAGATCTGGCCTCCAACTCACGGAGCAAACCCTGACAAGTCCTTTCCCTTCTGGGCTCCTCAGTACTCTACTATGAAGAGGTTGAAACCAGACAGAATTGTAAATTCTGGTACACATGCCATTACATCTTATCCTGCACTCATGGCAGACATTGCTAATCAACAGCACTCTCTTCTCAGGGTGCACTCCAGGCAGCTGCTACTCATCACTCAGTATTAACTCATGACTTGAAACTTCTTTGCTGCTCCTGGACTGGCTGATCTCTAAGGGCCCTTCCAGCGCTGACAGTCAAGGATTCTTTTGACCTGGTTGAATCAATATCACTTTCTCTGTTTCCCATTTCTCCCTCCAGCTCATTCTTTTGATCATCCCCATCCTTTCATCTCTCCCATCGTGCCTTGTTTCTAAGTTCCCGCTGCTGAGTCCATGTAAATCATAGATTATGTCTGGGTCTCCAAGGTTCTGTTTACTGTCACTCAACTTCAGGCTCCTTGAAAGTTACATTTTCCAGGCAGTCACACTTACACATGTTGGTCAGTTTTGTGGCATTGGCTCAGGGGAGGGAGACAGTGATAGAGACACCAGCTACGGTCAGAGGAGGAGCAGAAGTGATGCAACCAGAGAAATACCTAGAGAGAGATAACAGGGTGCATGGTCAGAGGGATTAGAGTTAAAGCCTTTGACCACAGAACTGAGTGGGGCAGTTGGAATGGAATTTACCCTGGACCCCAAGATCATAGCCAGAGGGAGGATAGGGTAGGATGTAAAAGCAAAGGACAAAAGATATATATACATTACTAGCTCAGATGACAAACACTAAAGGAGCAAAGGGATTCTTTGGGGTTAGGGAGCTGTTAAGAATTGCTATAACAAGAGGGACTTATGGTGCCGCATGAGCGTGAAAGCATCTACTAGTTATTGATTAGAAGAGGTTGGTATAAGAAGATGGGTGCTGGCCAGCTGCCAATTGGAGGCTTTTTAAAGCCAGACCTGACCCAGGTTGCAGGTAATGTCTATCCCATCAGAATGGCCTGGAGCAGTTTTAGAATTTCAGGAAATGCAGCCCACTTTATCTGATGGGGGTGAGCATTTGTGGGACATGAGCAAGGGCCAATTAGCCAGGAGCAAAGTGACCCCAAGAAAACCCCATTATCTACAGGCCTAGATTCAAATCGCAGCTCATCCACTTACAAGTGGGAGATGGGCCTCAGTTTTCTCATCTGTAAAATGAGGATGACTAGCACTTAACTTGTCAGGGTCCTTGGAAGGATTCACTAGAATGCATGTAAAGCACTCGGCACAGCGTGGGGCTTGTGGGTGATAAAACATGGTAGCTGGTAGCGTTAGCGTTGCTAACATCATAGGTGACAGGTCCAAGGGACCTCTTGAGCGACCCCACTAACACACTCATCACATATCTGTATGCCAGGCACCAGGCTAATCATTTTCTGTGTTAAGCCTAGTGGTGGATCCTTCCAAGTGTGCCATCTAATTCCCATGGGACAGATTAACTCTGTCTAAACCCAAAAGGCTGCAATCACTGCATGCCTGCGCTTGGGTAGAGACTGTTTATGTTTACCCTTCCCTAGGATGTAAAATCCAGATGTGGGGAAACAGCACACAGAACAGAGACTGGGAAAGCACCCAACGACACTGACAAGAGAGAGGGGCAAGTCCTCAAATCGGTCTTTGTCTCCTTTGCCATCTTGCTGTGGGTGAGGCCCTGCTGAAGGAGATGGGAAGGAAAAGGAGACTTCTGTTGCTTCCTGTAAAGCTGCTGCAGAAGGCTGGCCAGGCTGGGGTAGCAGGGGCAGCCAGGTCTGTGGGCTGGCAGTCGGGACGCCAGTCCAGCTGGGGACGGGGAGCTAGGGAGACTGATGGGCGGCTTCCCAAACTCCCTGCCTCCGGCCCTCTACCAGGAGTGGAAGGAGACAAGGAGCATCTGACCATGGGTGTGGTGGCCACTGTCTCTGCCCATGCGGTGCAGAGAGGAAGCCCAGGCCACCGCAGGAAGAAATGTCAGCCCCTAGCACGCTGCCACCCCTGGGACATGAGTGCTGCCCACCTGAGCATTGAGCGCACTCACTGCCAAGACATCCCCAGAGCAGAGCAGAAGCTGAGAGGAAGAGGCTGTGGAGTCAGCGGACATGAGGATGAGTCCCAGCTTTACTATTCACTAGCATGGCCTGGGGCCAGCTATGCAAGCAATCTGTGCCTAGGTTTTCTCACCTGTAAATTAGGGATGGGAAAAAGGGGTTTCTCATTGGATTAAGTGAGAACAACACTTGTGTGGTGTTTAGCCCAGGTCCAGCAAATGGTAATGCTTGACAAATGCTAGCTATTTTTCTCTAATTAATCATGACTATTGTTCATAAGGTCCCCAAAAAACATACTGTGACTGAGGAGTCACACAAATTCCAGCCAGGAAGTCCATAGGGCCCGGTGTGAGAGGGCTCCTCGGACATCTGGCTCCAGATGTCTTTGAATCTCACCAAAGTCCAGCACGTTTCGGTCCTGGTCCTTCTGCCACCCTGAGGACGTGGCCCCGCCTGGCCACAGAGGGGCTCCTGCGGAGCCTCCATTTCCCACGGCCATGTGACCACCCAACTGGAAAGGGCAAGGAGAAGCATTGCTGATACTGTTCCTGGACCCAATTTGGCCTTTGTCCTGGCCAGCGTCTAGGAGGAAGGAGAGGATGGGAAGAGATGTCTCCGAACAGCTTTGCCCAAAGTGGTCCTCCTGCCTATTCCTGGGGAGCAGAAACAGGATGCTCTGCATGTGTGTGTGTGTGTGTGTGTGTGTGTGTGTGTGTGTGGCGAGTTTGCATAGGGACGCAACCTGCAAGAATCTCCCTGGATTTCTGTCCTGACTCTGGGCAGTCTTGGCTGGCTTAGGCAACACTTCTCCAAGTAATGCTGAGAAATTAGGAGAGACGCAGTTGTCCATGATGGCAGACAGAGGCGACCATGGGGAGACCCCAGATTCTCTCTGTTAGAGGACTAAGACCCTAGCTCAAGAGCCCCACTAGCAGAGGGCCCCCCCCACCCCCGCCCCATTGCCCCGCCTGCCCTCACCCTTCACTACTAGCTTTCTCCTCAGGAGCAGACTGTTTACCTCTCAGCTCAGGTCACCTGTTTGCCTCGGGTAGAGGGCTGCTGCGTCCGGGCATCTCTCTGTACACAGGTCCTTCCTTGTCCCCCACCCTGCGGATGCCTGAGCCAGATTGTATATTTCCGGAGCTGCCTACTGGAAGCACAGGCTTTTATTTTTAGAAGATTACAAATGCAGGGGCCGGGAAAAGAGGCCTGGGGTTGGGGAAGATGAGGGAGTCTGGTTATGGGGCATGAGTGGGGTTAGGCACTAAAAAGAAAGTGAGATGGTGGGGAAAAACAAGGTGAGAAAGTGTGTGTTGGGGGGAAGACCCCACACTCCCAGCGCCCTGAGCAGGGATCCAAGGAGACTTGATCCGGCTGGTGAGGGCGTGTGGAAGGGGATGGGTCAAGGGTTACCTCTCAGGCATGTAGCCGGTCCCCGGGGAGGCTAAGAAGCCTGGGAAAGAGACTGGGAAGGTCGCCCCCTCCCCCGCTCCCCCGAGGCCTTTGGGACTGGGAGAGCAGCTTCCTGCACACACAACTCCTCCATCCCCTGAGCTGGGGACGGCTTAACCCTTCCGGTGCTGGCATCGGAGAAAGTGGAGAGCAGCACAGATGGGCACACAGGTTCTCGCAAGTGTGGCCCAAAGGCTGCGTCCACACAGGTTCGGGCATTTCTCTTGTCCTGTCCTGTTCGACATGCTCATACCTGCATCCATTCCAAAGCCCTAAATTGACTGAAATAGCAAGAATTCTACTGATTTTCTTCTCCTAGAAAACAGAGTATGGGAAATCCCTTCTACTAGGGATGGATGGCACAGCGTCAGTTCCTTCACTAGTGGAGGGCGAGAGGACATCACACAGAACCTAGAGTTGTAGGGCGAGGAAATCCCCATCCTGCATTGAATGGGGGGCCTAGGGCCCAGGGTAAAGGACTTAACCTTAAAGTTGGGAGACCTGGTTTGCATTCCTGCCCCAGTATGACCTCGGGGAGTGGCTTAACTCTCTGGGCCCCAGATGCAGCCTCTGAGGAAATCAGACCAGAAGATGGTCTGATGCTCTAAGGAGAGACATCTCATGGCCCTTCATTCTCTGGAGTCCCTGACCAGGTCAGCCCCAAATCCCCAGACACTGGACCTCAGGGGCTTCCTCTTCCACCTGTGCCATGCGGGCAGGAGGCCACTCGCTTTGCCCACTGCTGAGTCAGCATCCCTGCACAGTGCCTTGCCCGCACTTGACTTCCAATAGGCATGTGATACATAAATAGATGAACGGCCCCCCTTTCGGGTAAGGATGGAAGGGCTTTTTCTTTTCCATTGTCTCCTCAAGAGCACTGGAGGAAGAATCAGACAAACCGGGTTCAAGTTCTGACTCTTACTCACCAGCTGGGAGGCTTCTGGCCAGCCCCATTACCCTCCAAACCTCCACAGGTGGGTTTGCTCTCAGCATAAATCTGAGAAGTCTTTGTTCACTCTAAAGTGATATACAAGAACAAGACACACCGTTAAGCCAAAATGTTACTGTTAGTTCAAGACCTGGTTCAAGGGTAGTATAAAATGTGATGGGTTTGAGCCTGAAACATCCTGAGAGGTGTGCGGTTGCGGACAAGTTTCGTAACCTCTCTAAACCTCATCTGCAAAAGGAGGATTATAATAGTTTCTACAGCAAAAGGTTGTGTATTAAATTCGATAGTGCACAGTGCCTGGTGCGAGGTGAGCTCCATAAATGCTGGTTATTGTTATTGTCATCCCCCTGCTCACTAACTGCCATCCTGGGGTGGTCAGCTCACCTAGTCCTTCCTTGCATGACAGGTATTCCCAGCTTTCTACTCTAGCTTCATTTGGATGAAAATGTATCTTCCGGAAGCCACCTACTCCACAGTCCTTAGAGGGGGCAGAGCAGGAGTCAGTGCTGCTGCGGGGAGAACAATGGGTGCTGCCCAGGCAGCCGGAGTGGGGGGTGGGCTGGCCAGAAGGTGGGCCTGCACCCCCCACCAGCCGCCGGGGGATTAAAGCCCCTCGGCCTGGTAGATGTTGGGAGCTGCTTATCAGGTTAGAGCTGAGCCGCTGTCTCTGGCTGTCTCTGCGCATTACCCGACCCATTCGTCCCAGCTCTACTGCGCAGCCTGCCTGCCCCCAGCTCTGCCTGCGCTAACTAGTTAATTGGATCTTGGCTAACCTGGTTATGGGCCAAGTCAGCCCAGCTCCTGGGCCTCCAGAAGCACCGGCGGGGGAGGGGGGAAGGGGCTGTGCACGTGTGTGCGCGAGCAAGTGTGTAAGGGTGGAGGCGCCAGTCTTCGAGATTTTATTCCAAGCCTCCCTGGATCCCCCGGGCCATGGAGATTGGAGATTGGCGCCTGAGATGAGTTCAGAGCACCCCCATCCCACCCCACCCCCACCCCTACTTCCACTCCCGATCCCCCGGGACAGGCCGAAGCCAAAGCTCGACTCCGTCACTAACATAACCTATGTGATTTCAGGGCAGTTGAGCCTCAGCTTTCTCTTGTGAAAAATGGGGGTCTCAAAACGTACCCCACATTGGAGAGCACTTAGTAGGCACTCGGTGAATTACCATTGTGCTCGCCGTCGTCATCATTAGTCACGCTGAGTTCCCGACGCTGCCTCCCGGGATTCTCGGGTGGGGGGCGGGAGGGGTCTCAGGGCGGGGGGCCGAGAGGCTTTCATTCACAGTTCCTTGCAGGTGTTTCCTCGGAGGCGCAACTCCAATCTCCTCGATTGTTCCTCATGCAAATACTATGCTAATGAGCGCCGCGGCGCGCGCCCGCGCCCAGCTCCGGGAAGGTGGAGGCTGGGCCGGTCCCCAGGTCGCGCGCGCCGCGGCCCCGGCGGTCCCCCTCCTCCCCAAGAGAGAAGCGAAGGCTGGTCTGACAGGCCCAGTCCTCAGGGCAGACAGGAAGAGGGACCCCGCTCGAGAGGGAAACAAAGGAAGACCCTGAGTCTGGGTGGGAGACGGACAGCTTCGTCATCGCCATAATCATCAACATCAAAAAGGCCTTTGGAAACGTCAGATTCTTCCCCGCCCCGGGAGGGCTACTCTGCAATTACAGAGCCTCAGTCCCGGCCCTCGGGAAGCGGGGGCGGGGGTGGGGGTGGAGGAGGGGCGGGAGGAGGGGGGAGAGGGAGCGCTCCAGCGCTCGGGAGGTCCCGGGAGCTCGGGTTTGCCGAGAGGCGGGTGGTGTTGCCTCCGTTCCCCCTGACTGCCGGGCCCCCGCAGGACCCCCTCTGCCCGCGGCTCCTGCAGGCGGCGCACGATAGAGGGAGGCCGGGGCGAGACCGTGACCCCGAGTCTAGCCCACAGGGGTTCTTAGCCCTGCCCTGCTGCCCCTTTCTTTTCTTTTCTTTAAAATGTGTTTGTTAGAGAAGTTGTGGGTTGACAGAACAATCATGCATAAAATCCAAGATTCCTGTACACCACCCCACCACCACCGCCTTGCATTGATGTGGGACGTTCGTTACAATTGGCGATAGCACTTTTTTTTTTATAATTGTACTATTTTATTTTAACAGTCATAGCCAGCAATTATTGAGAGATTCTGTGTTCTAGGCCCTGGGTGAAGCAATTCACATGGATCACCTCATTTAAAACACCCAATACACAGGCCTGTGAAATGTCCTATTATTTAAATTTTTTTTTTAATTAGAGAAATTGTAGGTTTACAGGAAGATCATGTAAAAAATAGTGTTCCCATATACCCCCCCATTACTGGCACTTTGCATTAGTGCAATACCTTTGTTACAACTGATGAAAGATTATTTTAAAAATCCTATAAACTATGGTCCATAGTTTACATTAGATCCATTTTCCCCCCTAGTTAACAGCTGTGTAACTGGACCAACTCTTTGTCTTATTTCTGCATCTATAAGATAGGCAAAATAATTTCTGTCTCTTCAGGTTATTGTGAAAATTAAATGAGATCCTGTAGGCCTCAATAAAAGACGAATGTAAGTACTGATAGCAAAGGAAAAGCAAATACCTAGCCCTGTTTCCTGGCCCACATTAGCAGGGTAGGCAGATATAACCAGCCTGGCTTTGTACCTTGCCACATCATGTGAGGATCAGTTTCCTGAACCAGACAAATAATAAAATCAGTGTGCCCACCCAAGCTAGGTGAGCTTGAGCATCGGTGTCTCCACTTAACATTTAACCTGCCCTTTGGGTTAATGTTGGACAAGAATTTACAGTTGAACCTTAGTCTCCTCACAAGCTGCTCTGGGTAATATAAAAATAGAGAAGGGAGTGGGGACACAAATACTGTTTTGCACAATACAGGAGCAGGCGAGGGGTGCTCACGAGGCCAATGCGGAACAAGCATCTTCCTTATGGGGCACCCTGTGCTGACACGGCTGTTTCTGCTGAAATGCCCGGGTTATTGGGCAGCTCTACCATGACCACCACCACCACCCTGCACTCTGCCCCGCTCCCATCTCCACCCCCAAACCCCCACCCCCTGGCCCAGGTCCCTGCAGAGAGGGTCTCCGGCTCCAGAGCAGACCCAACCTTGAGACATAGTAGGTGCTCAATTAATACAAATTGGATGGACTGCCACGAGGACACTGCCAAATAAATAAACTGTGCAAGCAGCAGGCTGCTGTAATTAGACCGAGGAGGGCAGTCAGTTATTAATATCAGACGTGTGGCAGGGTTAACACGCATTGAAGGTGGGTGTCATGAAAAAAGAGTCACCTCCTGTGCCCTCGGGGACTTCTTGCCGAGAGAGCCAAACATCAGCAGGTGCTCTCCTGCCTGAGGGGCCTCCCGCCCTCGAGGTACCGTCCACCCGCCCTGGTCTTTGCCTGGGCTTCCTCCATCGCAGCCTCCCTCCTAGGACCCTCCGCCACCCTTTATTTGCATTTCCATTATGACGCCTGTCAGTACAGAGCCCAAATTGGAGCTCTTTCTACTCAAAATTTATCTCCCTGTGGGATTCAAAACTCTCCAAGGGCAGATTTTGTCCCCTGCGGTGGAAGCAGCGTCCCTGTCCTATAGGGGATGCTTAATGAATGACTGTTAAAGTCAAGAATAAGGGTGAGGAGGAGAGGGGAAATGGAAAAAAAGAGAAGAGAGAAGGGAGAGGAAGACATGCGAGGGACAGAGAACAATCTAGTTCAATGAAAAGGGTGGGAGAGGAGGGAAGAGAAGGAAGAAAGGAAAGGAGGGGGGGAGGAAGAAAGGAAGGGGAAAGAGCAAGGCTGCCCTGGTGGTTCTTGGGATTAGGGAACACAGGTCTGACCCTGCTTATGGTGCTTAAAGTCTACCCAGAAACATCCGGTGACCACATACCGAGCCCTGCCCACCCCCCACCCCCCGCGGCCCCGTGACTGACCCCCAGGCCTCTCCGGTTGGCACCTGCTTTCTCTGCCCAGGAGTAGAGTTCTGCAGGCTCCCCTCACTCCTGGGCTCCCCTTGGCACCCCGGGCCTGGGGAGGTGCTCCCGGGCACCATCGTGGGGTGGGGGCCTGGGGCAGGAACCCAGCCAAGCTGCGAAAAGCACGGCCGGGAAGGAGTCAGCAAGGCAGATGCCGCCCCTCTCCTGCTGCCTTGATTAGAGAAATTGAGATGTTAATAATATTCCAAGATGCAAGGTGCTAATTAAAGTTAATTACTGTTTCCTTGTGAAGTAACCTCTCCTCGTGTTTACCAGGAACAAGGCTGCTCCCCTGGCTCGTGCCAATCACGATGCCTGCTGCTCGGCAGACCCCACACCCTCACAGGTGCCCTCGCTGCCCCCGGGCCCGGCCCGGCCAGGCAGCGGGGACCGAGACGCCCAGGCCCTGCCTCGTGGCGTGGCCCCAGACCAGCCCGGCCCGTCCGAGCACTCACGTACTGTGGGCACGAGTGACCCTTGGGGCCTGGGGACAAGACTAGTGACCCGAGGGGCTGGCACCCTGTCTTCTGCCTCCTCCGCTCCTGCAGATCCCTGTCCTGTCACTAGCAGCTCCATGACCTGGAGCGAGTTGCCTAACCTCTTTGAACCACAGTTTTCTCATCTGTAAATGGGACTAATAATTCCTACTTTGTACCTTTGTTGTGAGGATCACATGAGACACTGCCTGTAAAATGCTCACCACATAGCTGGAATTTAATAAGCGCTCAATTAAGATTAACTGTGATTACTATTGTCTTTGTTAATAATCCTCTCCCTCCCAAACTCCTCTCCTGTGGTGTGGTCAGGCTGCAGGGTGGGGGTGGGTCAGCTGAGTCACCTGTGCTCTAAGCATACTGGGACATCACTCCGGCCACACTGCGCACAAAATCCCACACCACCCACCCACTTGGGAGGTAAACACAGCTGCACCCTCCTTATGGAGGGCCGCCCCTCCCCCCACCTTGTCACATCCTCCTCTCTCGGCTCCCTCCCTGGCCTTAACATCACCCAGGGAAGTAGAGAGAAGAGGGGGGAAGCTGGCAGCACTCTCCCAGGAGCAGAGTTCTGCAAAACCCAGAAGTGCATGTGTGTGTGTGTGTGTGTTGTATGTGTGTGCCTATGTGTCTCCATTCTTGTGTTCCAGGCTTCATAGGGCTTTGAGGGAGGGGACACCCCCTTGGGATCCAAGTCAGGTTGCCATGACAACTGCAGGTGCAAACCTCCAGTCTCCTCTGCTCCCCCACTCCCACCCCTTGCACAACACAGCCACTCTGGCCAATTCTGGGGGAGACACCATCTCTCTGATGGGAGGCTGAGGGATGCAGTCTCCCAGCGCCAACGTGGGCTGCCCTCCCCTGTCCCTTGCCCGCTTTCTCAGCCTTCTGGCTGGGGAGAGGGCCAAGGAATGAGGCAGACCCCTATAAAGTGATTATTCCCTCAACTCTAGTCTTCTCTGGGGGGTTATTGCTAATGAGTTAACATTGTTGTCACTTTTGATTTGGACAGAGGCATAGGGGATGGGGTGCAGGAGTCCACCAGGATATAGCATTGGTAATCAAAGGGTCAGGAACTTCGTGCTGGCTTGGTGCAGTTCCCCCAAGCCCAAGGAGGATCCTGGCTCTTTCTCTGAGGGTAGCACTGGCCAGCCCAGCCTGGGGCATTTCCTGTTTATGAGATTAGAAGGGCAAGGGGAGGGGACCTGAGAACTGGGCATTCAGCCCAGCTTTGGGAAGTGAGGGTAGGTTGGAGGGACACTGATGGCACAGCAGACCCTGGGAACCGCCCCCTCCCCGTGGCCTAGCTGCTCCTGATGGACCTCTGCGCCCCACCTCCTGTGGCCCCAGCCTCCACGTGCCTCTGCCTGGGCCGACCCTGTCCTTGGCTCCCTGTTCCAAGCTTAACCTCCTGCTGCCCAAAGCCCATGCCTCCTGACTCCAGCTCCATCTGCCTCCATTCCAGGTCTCTCTTCACCCCCACTCTGTCTCATCCCCTCCCCATGCCTTCTCCCTTCCAAACCTTCTTCCCCCTTCCACCAGTTTTTTCACCTAATTCCCACTCATCTATGGTGCACCCTCCTTCTGCTTCCCTTTTCTTGCTTTGGCTGCAGAATCCCCAAGCAGATTTCCTCTCATTCATTCATTCATTCAGCAAACATTTTTGAGTTGTGGTATATATGTTAAGTGAGGTCCCTGCCTCCTGCAAGCTTTCATTCTAGTGGGAAGAGGCAGAAATTGAGCAAGTAAACAAATAAATGAAAACGATAGATTGGGATAAGGTCAAGGAAAAGGACAAAGCAAGAGGTATGACAGAGATTGAAACAGGCACCTGCTTAGATATGAAGTCGGGAAAGGGTCACAGAGAGCAGCCCCATACAGGCCATCTGGAGGCAGAGATTTGGTAGAGGCAGTGACCGCCCCACTTCCCCCTCAGCTCATCTGCAAGCAGTGGGCACAGAAGCCACTGGACCCTGCTGCCATCTCCCCCCACCTTCTCCACCTGCTCTGATGGATACCCTCCTCCTCAATCAACCATGACAGACAGACAGGCCTAAAACCTAGGAGCCATCTTCCCCACTTCCACCCCAACCCCCAGCCCCACCCCAGCTTTCAACCCACCAGGTTTTCCAACAACTTCAACCTCCTGATAATGCTGAGAGGAGGAGGGCTAAGGGCTTTGGGGGACTTAAAGTACATGAGCAAGAAAAGACATGACCATGTGTAGAGAAGCTTAAAAGCTGCACAAACTACTACACGGTGAGAAATAAAATATGCATGCGCTGAGAGGGGTTTGGAAGGATCACGGCCAGGAATGGGATCATGCGGCAGCTTTCTTGTGGATGCAGTGTTTTGAGGGTTGGTGGGGGTGGGGTACAGAGGGCAGAGGGTACATGCAACAGCCCCGAGCCACATGGAGTCATGCCTGTGCTCACAAATACAGCTCAGGGACTTTGCCCTTCCCAGTGCTGCAGCCCCATGAAATATTTAGGCTTCTGGACACAGCTCATCCCTTACTGTCCCCCTGAGCAAGTATACTTCCCCTACATCATTTATGGCTGCCTCCTTGCTCCCCTTGGGGGCCTGCAGAGAAGTTAAACTCAGACCTCGGATTGGAAGAGGTGTCTGTCTGGACCCTGTGGTCAGGGGCAGGATACAAGTCTGACCCCGCACACAGAAATCCCCCCCAGGGACACCCACTCAGCAGCTTTAGCAGAAGGCAAGGTGAATGAGTCAAAGAGCTGAGAGGTACTTTTTCGGCCTGCTAGAATGGGAAACAGAAGCAGGAGGAGGGGGTTTGGAGGATGCAGATGTCTGGGCTCCTACAGGGCCCTGGAGAAAGGAAAATGAGTCTGGGGATAATGATACCAGCTGTCATTTATAGAGCACTCACAATTTATTGTGCTAAGCACTTTACATGCATTACTGCATTAAATCCACACTACGAATTTGAGATTTATTACCCCCATTTCATAGCTAGAGAAACTGATGCTCAGAGAGGTTAAGTAACTTATCAAGGTAATCGGGCAGTCTAGCTTAAGGTCAAGCTCTCCCATACCGGCCTTCTGCAACAGCTTCCTGAGAGGTGAGAACACTTAGTTAGGGGGGTGGAAAGAGAGGGATGTGTGTGTGTATGCGTGCGGGCGTGCGTTCGCGTGGCAGGAGGCATGCCAGGGCAATGTCTGCCCCCTTCCAGCTTATTCTCAAAAGATGAGGCTCTTCTCAGCATAATTTCTTCCTGCTCCCTGTCCACTCTGAAGTGGCTCAGCCCCAGCCAGGACTCTTGAACACTTAATCTGTTTACTAGACAAAAGGTAGTGGGGAAGGGGGAAAGGGAAGGTGAGGAGACTCAGAGGGAGAGCCAGGAGAGAGAAGTGAGGGTGAGAGCAGGACCACCTAGGAGACACGGAGACACAGGGGGCTGAGCAGGAAGTAGGGGAGCGTGAGGGGGCACGAGGCGGCGGGTGGGGGCTGAGTAGGGCGACTCCCAGCCTGGGCAGTTGGAGCCCACCTCAGCCCTTGGATGGAGAGAGAATGGGTGGAGGGTAATAGA
>PVIY010049719.1:0-16572 GCA_004026745.1 Myrmecophaga tridactyla
AAATTTATAAAAGTATCTCATGTGACCGCAAGAACGCAGAGTCCAAAATCCACAGGGCAGGCTGCGAAGCCGACGACTCCAATGGAGGGTCTGGATGAACTCCACAGGAGAGGCTCACCAGCTGAAGCAGGAATGGGGCCTGTCTCCTCTGAGTTCTCCTTAAAAGGCTTCCCATGATTAGATTTAGCATCACTAATTGTAGAAGACACTGCCCTTTGGCGGATTACAAATGGAATCAGCTGTGGATGCAGCTGACGTGATCATGACCTAATCCTATGAAATGTCCTCATTGGAACAGACAGACCAGCGCTTGCCCAATCAGATAAACAGGTACCACAACTTGGCCAAGTTGACACGTGTCCCTAACCATGACACCCGAACACTGGCTTTTCTATATGTAGGGTCAGGCTCCGATATGCCCTTTGTCTTAGAACTAGGATCCTTGGCGTTCCCTGGGGTGCATCGCTCCACTTGGCTGCCTGGGATCTGCCTGCAGGCCCCGACTTTGCACGGAAGGGGTGCAGCCAGAGCTGTGGTCACTGGGCAGGTGGGGCAGGAGTGCGGTGGGCACTGTGTGGGGCAGAGACCCCTGAGGCTGCACATGGGTCTCGGGACAGTGCATAGGATGCCGGAGAGAGCTGGTTCCCTCTCCAGTTCCCTCTCCTGTTTCCCTCTCCAGGGCCTGTGGCAAACAGTCACCCTGTATCCGTGGTTGTATGTTGGTCTGGTCCCCTTTGGGAGTCCAGGCTGATTCCTGGGCTGGGCCCAGGAATCTGCATTTTGATAGGCTCCCCAACTTATCTTATGCAGGTGGCCCTCTGTCCTCAACCCTCCTGCCAGGTAGCCATGGGAAGCCCTTCTGGAGCCTTCTAGCAGCCCTTGGGAATCGGGAATCAGAGCCCTGGGTGTGTAATAGTCTCCTGTGACTGACTTTAAACATATTCCAGTCCCTGTTGGAGCTCTGTCATCAGCTGATCATCTTTCTTCTTTAAATAAATTCCCAAGCTATGGCCCTGTCTCCAACCCCACAGCACCAAGCTTCTCAAAAGAGAGGTGACCCAATATCCCCCACTTGTGTCAGAGCTCCAGGCTGGCTTTCCTTCCCCTTGCCCTGCACTTCACATGGGGGACCCCCTCTGCTGCTTCTCCAACAACCAAAGTGACCTTTCTGTCCTGGTTCTGCTGACCCCCCTGAAGCTCCCCTGGCGTCTCTACTCTGTGCCTCATCTGCCCGTGGCCCCTGCGACTGGATATATGTAAGGGCCTGTCCTGGGGCCTCTTGTGCTTGATGCTTTTCCTCAGGTGAAGAGACAAAGGTGATGGGAACCCGTCTTCTCAATTCAGAAGAGCCCCCCCGCCCCCGCATTTGGACCTGGCAGGCTGCCTCGTGGAACCCTCTGCTGCGGGCCATTTTGAGGCAGGACCCCCACCCTATTCCAATTCATCGAGTTCACTCTCCGTTATCCGTGGTTATCCCCATTCAAAGGGGCCTGTCTCCACCTGGGCTTAGAATAGGAAGGACCCCAGAGGAGCCAGATGTGGTTGTTGAGGCCAAAAGGTGTGAGAACTCTTCATTTGCACCTGGCCCCGGCGCTGTTTGTTGAGCCAGTGGGACATTAAAACTAGCCTGTCTCATCAGGGACCTGCAAATCAAAGCCCCAATGTGGTGCCACCCTACAACCCTCCAGGATGGCTATTGTAGAAAAAGACAGACAATAACAAGTGCTGGTGAGGATGTGGAGAAATTGGAACCCTCATTGGCCAGTGGTGGGAGTGCAAACGTGCAGCCGTTTTGAGAGTCTGGCCGTTCCCCAAAAGGTTAAGTGGAGGTTTCGATGCAGTAATTCCACTGTTAGGGATAAATTCAAGAGAACTGAAAACATTCGTCCATGTAAACACATGTATATGAATGTCCATGGCAGTGTTATTCATAATAGCCAAAAGGTGGAAGCATCCCAAGTGTCCTTCAGCTGATGAATGGACAAAGGAAATGCATCTGTCCATAGAAAAGAGTATTATTCAGCAGCAAGAAGGAATGGAGTTCGGTACATGCTATGTGACATGGATGAACCTTGAAAACCTTATGCTGAGTGAAAGAAACCAAACACATCAGGCCGTATATTGTTTGATTCCATTTATATGAAATGTCCAGAACAGGGAAATGTTTAGAGGCACAAAGTAGAGTAATGGTTACTAGGTAACCAGGAACTGCGTGTGTGTGTGCGTGTGCACATGTGTGTGTGCACACACGGTTGCAGGGAAGGGAAGTGAGTGAGGACAGGGAGTTTCTTTGGGGGTGATGAAATGTTCAAAAGTTGATCTGGTGATGGTTGCACAACTCTGAGAATATATTTTAAAAACCCACTGACTTGTACACCCTAAGTGGGTGAATTGTACAATTGGTGCATTATAGAGCAATCAAAAAATAACAGTGCTAGCTGGCCTTCCCAGCTCCAATGCTAATGAAAGGGACTCAGGGACTTCCTGAATGATGGGGGAAGGACAGAACTCTGACCTTGGAGGAGACCCTCTGGAGGGGTTTCTATTCACCATTCAGACCTCAACTTCCACTTTACTCCCTGCCTCCCCACCCCCCACCCCAGAACTGCCTCCCCCTTGTCACTTTGTCATGTGTCTCAGTTCCTTTCTTCTTTTGTGTCTGTGGCCTTGATTTGGTCTGGCTCTCATTGGCCTGTGCGTCCCACGAGGGCAGAGCTTGACTGCCCGCCTGTCTACCACCCACTGGGTGCGCAGCCAGTGCCCCTCGAGCTCCTGAGCCCCGGGAGGTGAGCTGGGGCGTGGGATCTGCTGGGAGGCTCAGCGCCTGGGGTGGGGGCGGGAAAGAGCAGGCGGTGGGGTGTCTCCCGGCCCTGCAGCTTGGGCTCCCGGTCTGGGTGCCAGGACAATGCCTCTTGAAAGGAAGCCCAAAGAAAGCCTACGCTGGTGGGCGGGGGCGCGCAGGGGCCCCGGGCGGGGAGGAAGTGTGCAGCGGACCGCGAGGGTGTGGCCCGGTCCTCGGCACCTTCGGAATGCAGTTGATTCAGCCCTGGGGAGCCCTGTGGCCCCGCCACCGCCGCCTGGGCCCCGACATCTGGAAGGCAGAGTTCCAGGAGGAGAGAGACATTCCTGCATGCAGATCCCAACTGTGAAGGTCAAACGGAATGATGGCGATGGCTGGCGCCGCTGCAGGAGGAGAGCGAGAGGGTCCCACGCCCCCTCTGCACCCCTAACCACCCCACCCCCAAGGGACCCAGGTGGTACCTGGGGACAGATGAGCCCCCAGCCTTTGTCCCCAGCCGCTGAGCTACCCTTTCTGGGGACTGCAGGGAATTAACATGAGCTCTGCAGTCAGCCCTGGGTAAAAGGCAGTTATTTAGGGGCTGGTAGGATTGCAGAGGCCCAGGGCATAGCAGGGCCCGGCGCTCCGCACTGTCACCGCGACACTGACTGGTATCCCACAGTGACTGTCCCCTGTTCTCCCAAACTCCCAGGCAAGCACCCTGTGACCTCCCAGCTGCTCACCCGCCCAGAAGGGGTCAGTATGAGGGTCCGGGTGGAGCCACGTGGACGACGCAGGGGTGGGGTGGTCCCCAGATGTCCCGGCGGGGGCGGGAACAGTCAGTGCCTTGGCTCGGCCGGCCCTGTGCTGGCTCTGAGGGCTGTCACTGCCGGCTGTCACTCTGGCCCTCAGGAGCTCATTTTCACCATCTCTGAGACCTCGTAGGATGGTTTTAGGGATCAAATGAGAGCATGTGTGCGAATCCCTTCCACAAGCCTGGCCCAGAGAGGCAGGGTGGCCGCCGGGCCCCCTTTTCCTCCCCTCTCTGGGTCCTGCATGATCTGCCTAGTGGGCTAGAGGGACCTGGGGTGGTGGGGGCGGGTGGGGAGGCAGCATGGGCCACACACCCCTATTATTCAGCTTGTCCCCAGAGAGGGTGAGGGGCTGCACAGGACAGATGGGGAGACAGGAAGGGCTGGAAAGGGCTGGACAGCGAACTTGCTTCTTAGCCCATGGGCCTCCGCTAGCCCCTGGGAGTCGCCTTCCTGTCCCCTCAGCTCCCTTTGGGGCTCCTGGAGGAGGGGCCGAGCGGGGTTTAGTCTCTGTCCTTTCCCTGCCCCCCAGCAAGGGTGCTGCTCAGCTGACATTGTGTGTGAGTGGGGGGGGTCCCCTGAATCAGGCTTGTTGAGCAACGTATTCTGCCTCCTGGAGCCCTGGGGGGCAGGGGAGAAGAGGAAGGGGGCTTCCCCTGAATCCTAGGGGTCCTCAAAAGAGGACACATTGTGTTCCCAGACTCGGGGCCTCTTGGAGGCCCTGGGAGAACCCTGTTGCCTCTGGGAGTGCAGGCCAGCCTCATTTTAAGCTTTTACAGTTATTTGTAAACAAGGTAAAGCACCTCCTAGGATTTGCTGGGGCATCAGCGACCCCTGGGCTCAGCCCCCCCGCCCCGTGTCGTGTCAGCCCTGCTCGGTGCTCACACCTCTGAGCCACCACAGCTTCCATGGACACATGCCCTGCCCTCCTCTGCCAAACACCTCAAGCCCTGCGGTTCTCAGCTCACACCTCCTCTGTGCAGCCTTTCCAGCCAGGCCGTGGCTGTTCTCTTGGAGGCTGCGGGCTCTTGCCCTGCCCACCCCATTGGTCGGGGCTCTGCTGGACGCCTGGCCATCCAGCTGCCCACTGGGGTCCTGCAGGCCCTGGGCCCCCCTGCGCTCCCCAGGGTCTGCAGGGCCTCACTGGTTCCCGCTGTTAACCCTTCTGTGCTGTATGCATCCTGCCCACCCCCAACCCCGCCACCTGCTAGGCTCCCTGAGGTTGCAGGACCCAGTACTGAGAGCTGAGTTTTCTGAGTGCCTTTTAAAACATTCAGATAATAATTCACTTCCCGTAAAACTCATCCTTGTAAAGTGGGCAATTCGTTGGCTTTTAGTACATTCTCAGAGTTGTGCAACCATCACCACTGTCTAATTCCAGAATGTTTTCATCACCCCCAAAGGAAACCATTAGCTGTGACCCCCCACCCCCAGTCCTTCCCCTGCCCCTGGCAACTGCTGGTTTACCTTCTATGTCTATGACTTGACTTCTTCCACATATTTGATATAAGTGAAACCAGACAATATGTGGTCTTAAATTTGTCTCTGAGCATAATATCTTCAAGGTTCATCCATGTCATAGCATGTATCAACACTTCATCCCTTTTTATGGCCGAATAATAGTCCACTGTAAGGATAGACCCCATTGTGTTTATGTGTCCATCAGTCAACAGACATCTGGGTTGTTTCCCCCTTTGGGTATCATGAATGGTGCTGCTAGGAATGTTTGTGCATAGGTTTTTGGGAAGATGTAGGTTTTAGTCCAAGTGCTTTCGACAAACACCTGGTTTAATCATCACAGTAATCTTGCAGTATCATCTGCCCCATCTGTAGATGAGGACACTGAGGCTCAGAGAGGGCCACACCACGCCGAGTGGTGGAGCTGAGCTCCACCCCTTAGCTGCCAGGCTTGGTGGCTTCCTGTGGCACCTGCTCAGGTGTTTGTGTTCATTGTTAGGAGAGCCTTGCTGAGTGCTCAGCCACAAGGATGCTGCTGACTCTGCAAACAAGGGCCGTCCGTGTAAGCCTCAAACCCCAGAAACACCCGTGATCTGCCAAGGTGAGCACCAGTCACCTGCTCAGTGGCGATTCTTCGGTCCCAGGGGACACACTTCAGAGGGTCAGAGTGCTTCCCTGGAGGCTGTTTTCAGCCTGTACCTCCTTGCAGGGCAGTGAACCCCACACATGACTGCCTCCCCCCACCTTTTTTTTTTCCATGGGCAGGCATCAGGAATCGAACCCGGGTCTCCAGCATGGCAGGCGAGAACTCTGCCTGCTGAGCCACCATGGTCCACCCAACTGCCCCCTTTTGTTTGCCCAGAATGGCTCTTTCTGGTCTCCAGCGCTGTCCTCCGTTTCTTGCCTTCTTGGATTTTGGCACACAGGCCTGCCTCCAATGGGGAGACTTGACCCATATCCCCTCTGGGCCTTTGCTTCTTCTATTTTTCTACATGCTCTGGTAGGGAAGTGCCAAGTCCTGCCATCAGACAAACCTGGACTCTACTCAGTTTTGCCACTTTCTGGCTGTGTGGCCTTTGGGCAAATTTCTGAAACTCTCTGACCCTCTGATTCCTCACTTATAAACTATGGATTTCAGCAAAAGTACTTACCTGATGGTTAGACTCATGTGTCAACTCGGCTGGCGTATAATACCCAGTTATTCAATCAACAATGAAGCTCGGTATTGCTGGGAAGGTATTTTGTGGATGTGATTAACATCTACAATCAGCTGACTTTAAGTAAAGAAAATTAGCCTTGATAATGGGGGTAGGGTGGTGGTGGGGTCACATCTGATCAGTGGAAGGCCTTAACTAGCAAAAACCAAAGTTTCAAGAAATCCTGCCTCAACACTGCAGCCTGGACTCTGGCCTCAGTTTCCAGCCTGCCATCCCTGCCTATTGAAATCTTGCCAGCTCCCACAATTTCAGGAGCCAATTTCTTAAAATAAATCTCTTCATATGTGTGTGTGTGTGTGGATGTGTGTATGTGTATGCCTGTATGTTTAGTATATGAATATGTGTGCATACATGCATGTGTGTGTATGTGCAAATGGACCTCCTCCTGGTTCTTTTCTCCAGTCACTCTGCCTGACCCACAACCCATCTGGTGGTTGCTGGGTCACTAAGAGCAGGATGTGATGTGCTCACACAGCACCCACCACCTCGCAGGCACATGGCGGGGAGCCTCGTGTCTTCATTCGGCCCTCCCTGGATTCCCTTGGTCCTTGTGCAAAGGCCGGTGCCCAGGTCCCGGGAAGGGGCCAGAACCCCTGCCTCTTTCCCTGTCCCTGGAGAAGAGGGAGGTTCTTTGACTGGAAAGCATCCTAGGACTCTGTCCTGCCCCAAGTGGGGGCAGTCAAGCCCCAGCCTCTGAGTTTGGAACCCTGCAGTCCCCCCTGTCCCCACCCCTCCCCTGCAGTTCTCCAGCTTCCTTCTGCCTGGTCTCCCCGCCCAGTGCTCCCGGCAAAGGCTGGCAGGGGCCAGGATTCTGCTGGTTCCCTGGCGCGGCCCTCTGCCCCTTCCCCGATCTGCAGGATGGACCCGCTGCCTGTGGCTGGAGTGCTTGGATGCTGCCCATGACATCGACCACCCTAGGCCGGTGCCTGGCCCACGACTTGGCCAGGAGGGGCAGCCGCGTGGGTGGGAGGTGGGCCAAGGGGCGGGGGCCAGGCAGCCGCCCTGGCAGACAGAGGCGCTGGCTCCTGCCCGGGGAGCCCGCTCTGCTCCCAAGGCCTCTCCTCCGGCGTCTCACATTTCAGCTTCTGAGTTACTGGCACCGCCGCGTGCTGCTGCTGAGGCTGCTGCACCAGACAGATGTTAACCCCAGATGTGCCAGGGGCGGCAGCTGCGTGGATGGAAAGGGGTGGCGGGCAGTCTCCCGGGAGGAGCTGAAGGTTTTGAAATCAGCCCCTTCGCTCCAGCCTAGTTCTCCATTCTAGAATGCTCACATCGCCTCCTTCCTCCCCATTTGCCAAAACTTAAAGCCACAGCCTGGAGGACAGCCTCCCCTGATCCCAATGAATTGGGCACTGACCGTGAGATCACAGAGCAGGGATTAATGTCACTGTGTCTGTGACCTCATCACTGCACACAGGGGCACTTTTACTCCCTCCAGATCCCTCTTGGCACCCAACAGGTCTCCTGCACCTGGCCTTAACTTGGCCAGGACGGGGCCCCAACACCCAAGTGAGCTCATGAGTGCCAAGGCTCCTCTGGAAGCCGACTGCAGGGTGGCAGCACGGGGGTCCTTAGGACACCAAAACAGGTTGGAATCCAGGTGTTGGCATTGACTTGCTGCCGTGGTTTTGGGCAAGTCACCTGGGTACAGTAATGGGACTTCCAAGGAGGATCCCTTAAGGGCTGCATGCAAAGCTGCCCACACAGCATCTGGCACACAGAGGGCACCCCACCACAAGTACCCCAACCCTCCTGGACATGCACTGGGGCTCCCCAGCCCCCTCCGCAGGTGTCAGACCATTCCCCACTTTCCTAGCTGGCTCTTCCCCCTGCAGCCTGCCCAGGTCTGCTCTCCCTCAGGCCCCTCCTTTCCAACCCCACACATGGGACGCGGGTCCTGCCTCCTCTCCCCACTCTGCCCACGGGGCTGGAAGAGACACGGCTGCCCAGAGCCACACAGGAGACCGCCCGTCTCTGAGGGCAGCGGCACTTCCTACGTCCCTCTGCTTCCTATGCAAGGAACTTCCCCTTGATCCCTCTGATGTCCCTCTTTTATATTACCCAGAGGCCAGGGGCTCTGTCTACCCGGAGCCCCGTCCTCTCCTCCCCTCATTCTCGGTGGAAAAGCCCAGACCCTGCCAGCCTCCTTGGGTCTGGTTGCTCTTTGCTGACCAACATCCTTCAGCCGTTTTCAGCCAGGTCCCGGCCGGGCTGGTGCAGGTGTGGCGCCCTGTCTGCTATCTGGGAACCTATGGAGGGCGGCATGGGACAGCCAGGTCCACGTGAAACAGAAACGGCCCAGCCAGGTTGGTTTTTGTAACATTGAGGTTTTTATAAAAGGAATCATGCGCCTAATGGAAACAGATCCTGTGCCAGGCTCCTCCTCAGGGCACGTTGGAAAGCAGAGACACATTTCCCCGGGGTGAAAGTCCCAACGGGCAGAGCAGGGCTGACCCCCCTCCCAGGGCATGTAGGGAAGAGCTGAGGGCCAGGCCAGCTGCCTGGACGGAGGGAAGGGCAAGAGGCAAGGGCAGGGTCTCGTGGGGGCGGGGCCTGACCGGGGGTGGGGGACCTGGCCACCCAAGCTACAGAGGGCGGGCATGAGGGTTTGCTTAAGACCCAGGGGAATCAGAGCCCGGGGGTGCCCTAGATGAGCCCGGCATCGCCTGGTCTGCAGGGCCTTGGGGGTGCTGGGGGGGAGGAGTGTGCCCCAAATGTTCACCCACGCTTGCCCACAGAGCATCGTATGTGTCGGGCGCCCCCTCGTGGATGGGGAGACCCCAGTCTAGTCGGCCTGAGGATTTGCAACTGGGGCTGTAAAGGAGGTGTGTGGAGTTGGGGGGCAGGGGGGATACTGGGCTTTGCCACAAACCCCAGCAGGGGCGTCTCAGCCCTACTCTGCCTTCCTGGGAGCATTTGGGGTCCTCTCAGAAGCAGAGACATTTTCCATCTTCAGGGCCCTCATTCTGGCTCCTACAGGTGGGGGAACCTCTCTCCTCTCCCTTCCCCTGCTCCCCAAATAGGCTCTGAAAGGTCATTTGGTCAATCCCCCTGCGAGTGGCATAAAAACCTGGAATTAAAGTTGGGGACAAAGATCCGCATATAGGTTCTGGCTCCAGTTCACTGTATGCCCTTAGAAGGACCCTTGGCATTCTCTGTGGCTCCTTTGAGGTCTCCATCTGACCCCCAGCGCCCCTCGCCCTGATCCCAGCCCCTCCCATTGACTTTGGGTGGGGCCTGTGAATCTGGTCTCACTCCCTGACATTAGCTGGCAAGGGTGACCTTAAGACAGGGACATTGTCCAGGTGGGCCAGGCCCCATCACAGGAGCCCTTCAGAAGCAGAGGGTTTAGCTTAACAGGATGCAGAAGAGGCAGGCAGAGAGAGTCTGAGATTCCCAGCATGACAGAGAATGTACAGTGGGGGGGACATGGAGCAAGGACCTAGGAGCTGAGGGTGGGACCTCTGTCCTACCACCTTAGGGAATTGGATTCCACCCAGACCCCGTGAGTCTGGAACAGACCCTTGAGCCCCAGAAGAAATCCTGGCCATGGTGGACAACTTCATCTCTCTCAACCCATGAGATCCCAAGCGGGGAACCCAGCATTTGTCCTGAGAAGGATGGAAGAAAACTACCCTGGAACTCACTGTTCTAGGGGACCCCTGTGTTTTCTGGTGGCCCCCCAGACTTCTGGGCATCTTTAGGGTGAATAAGTCTTTTTTTGAGATATAATTCACATAGTATACAATTCGCCCGTTTAAATTTTTAGTATATTCACAGAGTGGTGCAGCCATTGCCAAATCAATTTTAGAACATTTTCATCACCCCAAAGGAAATCCCACACCCATCAGCATCCCCCCCCTCCCCATTTCCCCCCAACTCGCCTAATCCTGGGCAATCACGGATCTTATTTCTGTCTCCGTGGGTTTCCCTGGACATTTCATATAAATGGAATCACTCAATGCGAAGTCTTTGGCCCGTGGCTTTCACCCAGCATGATGTTTTCAAGGTTGCGCCGTGTTGCAGTGTGTCAGAACTCCACTCTTTTTCATGGCCAAATAATATTTCATTGTCTGGGTAGACCACATTTTGTGTATCCATCCCTCAACAAGGCCTTTTGATGACTCTTCTTACCTGGGCTTTGGTGATCCCCCTTTGGGACCTGGGGGAGGAAGGGGAGCAGTGAGGGGAGGGCCGGGGCCGGGGATTCTCTGGTTTGGCCTGGTAGAGGCGGAGAGGTGGCCTCAGGGTGGGTTAACATCCTCAGCCTGTCCCAGTGGGTGATGTTTGCAGGTGTCCCCGCGGCGCTGGGCCCTCCCCTCTGCCCCCAGCCCGAGGCCCCGCCCCACACCTGCTCCCCGAGCCGACTCTGCCCCACAATCTCCAGACCGAGTCCAGCTGCAGGTGGGCCCCGCTCTGCGCTCTTTTAATAGACAATCATCCATATTTCTACCGAAGATCACACATGGATGGTATTTGATTTACAAAAGCACTCTCTACAGAGACCCACCTTTTAAGCGGCAGGTGGTCTTCGGGGCTGATTTTCACCTGCCTGACCCTCCCTGAGGGGTGTCTCTGCCGGGGCACTGGTGCGCGCCAGGTTCAACAGCAAAGGGCCCAGAGGACAGGCCTGCTCCCTTTGGCTTCTGGCAAGCGATCGCAGGGAAGAGGGAGGCATGGCTGCTCCGTTGTCCCTCTCTTGCACAGAACAGAGCCCCATCATTCTCCAAGGGCCAGCTCCTCCCCCCGCCACCACAGCGCAGGGCGCCCAGAATCAGGCAGCAGCAGCTGATGCCAGCGCGTCTCACCCCAGCCCCGCAGGCTGGGGGCTTCAGGTGACAGGCCAGGAAGCCAAGTCAGGCTAAGGAACTTACTTGAGCTGACCCAATTGGAACTGGAGTTGGGGTTCCGGCAAAACCTGGATTCCGCACCCCAGTGCACGGCTTCTAGACCTCTCTGGAAGTCCGTTGTCTAAAGACCAGGGAGCTAGTGTAGAGGGAAGAGGCCCAAAGGCTGAGCTGGCAGGGGGTCCTGGAGGCCAGGCAAAGGGAGAATTTCAAGGTCAGATGCCACGAAGACTGAAAACAGACCCCTGGGCTTAGTACCGTGGAGGTTTTGAAGGAGCGAGTAGGAAATAAGCGGGAAGAGTGAGTTTAAGCACCCCAAAAGGCGCTTCACTGTAAAGGGAAGTAGAGAAAAGAGTTGTGGCTGGAAAGGGATATAGGAGCAAGGTTTTGTTTTCTTCCTGGTGGAGAATAATGCCAGGCTGTTTTGTGGTGATGGGCATTCTCCAATCATTGATGATGCAGGAACAGAGGCTGTGTGCTGGTTTGAAAGTATTCTGTACCCCAGAAAAGCCATGTTTTAATCCTGTTCCAATTTTATGGGAGTAGCCATTTCTTTTAATCCTAATTCAACACTGTAGGTTGGAATGTTTTGATTAGATTATCTCCAGGAAGGTGTGACACACCCAATTGTGGGTGTGATCTTTTGAGTAGATGGAGATGTGACTCCACCCATTCCAGGTGGGTCTTGATTTGCTTTCTGGAATCCTTTAAAAGAGGAAACATTTTGGAGAGAGTCAGAAGCGACGAAGCTTCAGAGACAACAGAGAGAGCAGATGTAGATGCTTGGAGAGCAGTTGCTTCAGAGAACAGAGACACAGATGTTTAGGGATGCTTGGAGCCCAGCAGACATCACCATGAGATGTTAAGCAAGCCAGAACCTGGAGAGAGCCCAGGGAAGCCAAGAGATGAAAGCCAACCCCAGAGAAGCAAAGTGAGGAACCCCCACACGGACAGAGATTGAAAGCAACAGAGCCCAGGAGCAGGGGACCAGCACATGCCAGCCACATGGCTTCCTAGCTGACAGAGGTGTTCCTGGCCCATTGGTTTTTTGTGTAAAGGTAACCTCTTATTGATGCCTTAATTTGGACCCTTCCACTTCCTTAGAACTGTAAACTTGTAACTTATTAAATTCCCCCTTTTAAAAAGCTGTCCTAGGTCTGGTATATCGCATTCTGGCAGCAAGCAAGCTAACACAGGCTGGCACAACATGTTTGAAGAGCCTAAAGGGGCTGGCACCCCGGCACAGGCAGAGGTGCCCACCTTAGATAGTGGTCTGACCACAGCACGGACAGACATGATAGACGGCAGAATCCAGGGGCTGGCAGGGAGGCAGAGGTGATGATAGGAGCATGTGCAAGTTCGCTTCGGATTGCTTCTGTTTCTCAGAGGAACAGGAAGTGAGGTCATCAGCTGAGAGTGAGGATGGGGAGAGGGTGGTGAAGGTTTGAGGAGAGAGGGAAAGATGTGAAAGGGTCCTCAGGAGAATAGGAGAGAGGCAGGATCACCGGCAGCCCAACGGGCCCTTGGTGGCTCTTAGTCCTGCATTTAAAAGTTGGGTCTGCGAGCCTGTGGATTCTCTTTTTCCATCCATGTCCAGCTTGCAGGGGGGAGGGTAGAGCAGTCAGAGTTGGATTTAACCAAGTTAGAGTTGGAAGGGAGTAGACAGCTTGTGCAAGGGGTGACATTGTGTGTGGGGGGCATGGACTCTAAGGGGGCTGAAGGCTTGGTAGGGTCAGTGGGGTTGACAGACTGTGGCCCGCAGGCCATTTCCAGCCCTCTGCCCATTCCTGTACAGTCTGGGAGCCAAAATGGTATGCTGGGCAGACTAGTGGGCACTCAAAGATATCTGCTTCCTCATCTCCAGAACCTATGGATATGGTACCTTACATGGCTAAAGGGACTCTGAAGACATGATTAAGTTAAGTATATTGAGATAAGGGCATTTGTCCTGGATTATCTGGGTGGGTCCCATGTAATCTCAGGGGTCCTCATAAGAGAACAATGGGAGGGTCAGAATCAGCAAAAGGGATGTGATGATGGAAGAGAGACAGAGATTGGAAGATGCTATGTTAGAGGAAGAGGCCACAAGCCAAGGAATGCAGAAGGCCTCTAGAAGCTGGAAAAGGCCCAGAAACAGATCCTCTGCCAGAGCCTTCAGAAGGAATGCAGCCCAGCTGACACGGTGATTTTACCTGGATGAAACCCCATCTGGACTTCTGACCTCCCGAATTTAGTAGCCACTCAGCTGTTCTAAAATGATGGTGATTTGTTATAGTAGCAACAGGAAACTAATACAAATACCTTTTACATTTTAAATAGTTGAAATAAAACCAAAAGCATATTGGGTGACCCATGAAAATTCAATGAAACTCAATTTGTGTCCATCAATAAGGTTTTGTGGAAACCCGGAGATGCCCACCCTTTCCATATCACCCACGGCGGTTTGGGTGCTACAACAGCAAGTTCACCGGTTGCGGCAGAGTCTGTTTGGTCCACGAAGCTTGGGATATTTATTATCTGGTCCTTTACAGGACAAGTTTGCCGACTCCTGATTTAGAGCAAGAAGGGATTGTCATAGGGGACGAGGTCGTGGAGGAAAGGGACTTTGCCAGGCAGCCACCCACGACTCCAGAGGGCTCAGTGGAAGGGACCCAGGAGTTGGAGGGGGTGGAGAAGGGTCCAACTTAGGGATGTGCGGTGCCTCATGACCTGGATTTGGGGGTTTCTTGCATCAACCACCATAAAGAGGGATCAAGTGATGGGAGAAAGGTAGGGTGGTGGTGGTGGAGGGGTAGTGGTGGGCTTCAGGCCTTGGGGCAGGAGTGGGCTGAGGGGGCTCAGAGGTCTTTGTGTGCGTGTATCTATGACATCCGAGGGGCGCTAGCTGGGGTACGGCAGGGTAAGCTCATAGGGCACCAGGCCCAGCTGAGGCAGTTCCTGCAGACCCAGGAAGAGCAAGAGGCAGACACACTTGTCCCGGCTCTCATTCATTCATTCATTCATTTGGGCACCGAAGAAGTTGCTCAGCGTATCCTGCCTGTCTATTGCATGGCTCTTTATCATGTGTTGCTCCCCCAAATGTCATTGTGTCCTGAGTCCATTTTCTGTACCCACAGTGAAGCTGAGAGCTCCTTGAGGGTGGCATGTCTGTTTGATCTCTGTGTTCCCTACTCAGGACAGGGAGAGGCAGCACTGGCCAACTGGACATGGGGATTTGCTTCCTGGTGAGGTAAAGGCTCCTGCCTCCCTCTCCAGGGCTTTGCAAGCGATGCCCAATGCCCCCTGGGACCTGGAGGAGGCCCGAGAAGGCAGATGGACAGCCCTGATCCTGCCACCTCCTGGCCACCCAGCATGGGACATTCAGCAGACAGTGTGCTACAGGCCCAGGCTGTGGGGAGCACTGCAGGACAGGGGATTGGGTGAGGCAAAAGAGGCACTCGCCTAGGGCACAAATGTAGGGGAGGTGGTGTCCCAAAACTCAGTAATCCAGAAAACCATTATTTTAATGCACTATTTTAAAAAAATGAAAATGAATGCAAAAAATCCATGATTAACAAAATAGAATTTAAAAGAGATACAGGATCAGTAGCTTGCCAGGCTCCCTCCCTGGACCCTGAGGGCAAGTGATGCTGCCTTTATTTAACATTTTGGATATTTTGTTCATGGTGGAGTGTTTTTTTGCATTCATTTTCATTTTTTTAAATATTGTATTGACATGTCAAATTGTACAACCTCCTCTCACTCACCTGGCTGCAGTCCCAGCCCTGGGAACCAGGGTCTATGTTGGCATGGAAATGACTTCCAAGATAAATAAAAAAGCAGCTCTCTCCAATCCCCTAGCCAGGACCTAAAATGCCACTTCTTCTGGGGAGGCTTCCTGGATTCACCAGCAGAGAAAGGGCTGCTACCCTTTACCTAGCTCAGTCTGGTTCCCTGGTCTCCTCAAGTCCTGTGTGCTCTGATGCTCTGAGCCAGCCAATGCCATGCATGTGTCTCTGAGTGTGTACACACATGCACCAGGGTCTCCTCTCCCTGCAGAGGCTGTCTCCAAGGACACTGTTGCCCCATCCAGGGAGGGACCCCAGGGACATGAGCTGAGTTCAGGTCACTCCCTTCCATTCAGATGTGTGTGCCCAGCCTGGTGCCCAAGCCTGGAAGAGAGAGAGAAGGGAAGAAAGCACAGTTCCTGTTTAGGAAATTCACTCTTCTCTAGGAGACCAAACGGCCCAGGGGGACATCTAGGGAACAATTTAAGCCACATTTAAATAGCCAAGTGTGACAGAATGGAGTACGGGTGGCTGCCTAGGACCAAAAGCACAAAACAAGGTCTCATCATGGAGGGGAGGGAGCAGTGGGATATAAAGCGCATGGGCTGTGGGCACTCCGGTGGGCATTCGGGTGTGTGTTTGGGGCGGGGGGGGGGGGGGGGGACCATGCACCAACGTCTTCACCTCTGTGAGCCTCAGTCTCCTGACCTGTAAAATGGGGCTGCCCCAGAATCACCTGCTCCTTACCATGGTCCAGGAGATTCTGATCCAGTAGGTCGGGGGAGGGGGGAGCAAGGATGCTGCGTTTTTAAATTAGTCCCGGGTCTTTGACATGAATGGGTCTGGGATGTGAAGGTAGAGAAAGTTTGCCTAAGAGGTTGGTTTTGAGGATTGGAGAACATGGATGCAAAACTGCCTGGCATCTACAAGTTGTCTGCGACCTCCACTAACAATACTATTTATTAATAACCACAGCGATCACTGTTATTAGTAGGAGTATTTTAACGAGGAGGTGCGATTTGGGTGGACCGTCTAAGGCGGATGGGATTGGAAAAGGCGGTGGGCAGGGGTGAGGACATTCCAAGGCAGGCGTGGGCTTCCTGCGCCAGGAGCCAACCCTCCAGGAGCCAGCCAGCCGGCCGGAAGGTGGCGGGGGACGGAAGCTCGCCGCCACGGTGCCCCCTCCCTCCCCGCACCCCACCCCCGCTCGCGAGCGCACCCTGGCGGAAGAGCAAGTCCGACGCCCGCTTGGCAGTGAACAAGAAGCCGCAGCGCGCCCGGGCTCTACCAGGGGCGGGCCTCCCGCTGTCCAGCCTCGCGGCAGAGGTGGGAGGGAGGGACAGGAGGGGACCCGGCAGCAGCCACCAGACCTCCCAGCCGCGCTGGCAGCCTGCCCCAACCCCCCCACCCTGGGGGCCGCTGCCGTTCTGGCCCTCCTCCACCCTTCCGTCCCCGCCAGGACCCCGCTTCCTCCCGCAGCCCCCGAAACCGAGGTGCCTAGCGCGCCCCCCTGTTGCCCTTCAATCCCCGGGCTACGGGATTCCGGGCTCAGGGCCCCGGGCCGGGAGAGAGAGAGGGAGGGAAGGAGGGAGGAGGCCGGCCAGCCAGCAAGCCCCGGAGCCAGCCCCAAGTTACATGTGGGAAGCGGTTGCTGTGACGCAAGTTTCCAGGGGGCCCTGGGCTCGGAGGGAG
>PVIY010049720.1:0-16575 GCA_004026745.1 Myrmecophaga tridactyla
CAGTGAGTTCACTGCTGTGTTGGCTTAGAGAGAGAATGGCCACATCTGAGCAACAAAAGAGGTTCTCTGGGTGTGACTCTTAGGCCTAATTTTAAGTAGGCTTAGCCTATACTTTGCAAGAATTAGTTTCAAAAGAGGCAAACCCCAAGACTGAGGGCTTGGCCTATTGATTTGGTTGTCTCCACTGCTTGCAAGAGTATCAGAAATTCTCCAGATGGGGAAGTTGAATATTTCTTCCTTTCTCCCCAGTCCCCCAAGGGGATCTTGCAATTATTTCTTTATTCACTGCCCAAAGTACTCTGGGATACTAGTATGATACTGGGGCATCATACTAACCAGGACAAACCAACAAAGTCTCATGTACTATTCAAGATTCCATGTACTTATGGTGTTCATCTAAACTGACCATACAAGTTAAATTAGGAAATGGACTACTCCAAGTATAAATTTTGCACCAAATAAACATCTCTCCCTTTGGTCTCATACAGAAGTTGAAGTTTTAATACATGGATGCCATCATCCTTTACCCCGTATTCTGATTTTCCTTAGTCCTATCCATATCAGCTTCATTCATATCTCTACTCAAAGTCAGATCCCTTTTTCGAAAACTTTTTAAACAGTTCTGTATGGGGTACTGCTGACTTTCATAGTTTCAGAGCTCTAATTCTGAGTCTCATGTGTCACATAAATACCCAAAGTTTCTGGGAATGACCAGGTTATAAACAAACAGCTCAGTATCTCAGAATTTAGAAATAACAATTACAACCCCTAAAAATATATGTGACTGCTGCAAGAGCTTACAATCTAGGGCCCTTTACAATAGGTTTCAACCTGATAACCCATGCTCTTGACTTCAGTTCACCAAGTCTTTATATTATAGTTAGTCCATATGATTGAGGCAGGATAATATTTGTCTTTTTGTTTTTGACATTTGATTCAATGTACAGTTTTTAAGGTTCATTCACATAGTTACCTGCCTCATAAGACATATTCTTTCTACGTGAAGAATACATTCATTCCATCTCAGTATCCCAAAAGCCTTAAGTCATTTAGGTAGCAATGCTTAGTACATAAGTCTCATCATAGGTGTCGTCAGTCTTGGGGCACATTCCCCTCTGGCAGCTAGCCCATGAAACCTAGAGAACAAGTTATCTGCTTCTGATACACAATGGAGGGACAGACATTCCTGTAGGGGGAAATTGGAAGGAAAACAGGGTTACGTGTCCCAAACAATTTTGAAACCCAACAGGGCACACTCCATTATATTTCATGGACTGAGAGTCATCTATGGAAGAATGTTTTGTCTGATGGAGAACTGATGGAGCAGCAGCCCCACCCTTTCCAAGTGCTTGCCCAGTGGCCCTGCTCTCCCCCAAAACTGGGGTGAAGGCTCCACACTCCTTGCGTATCAGGATGCTACCAAGTTCTCCACAAACGTCAGGGTACAGGTTCTACCCTCTAAGGACAATGGGTGGTAGCACTCATCCTGAACAATGGGGGTGGAAGGCCTATCTTCTCCAAGTCCTGGGGTAGACACCCTTTCCACACACATGGGTGGGCTTGCTCTCTTGGGCTGAAAAGATGTCTTCGGTCCAGACCTCAGCTTCCGTACTTCTGCCCTTGTGATTTCTCCTTCAATTTACCCCATTTCTGTCCCTTTAGTCCAGGCTTGCAGTGGTTCCACTCATACAAATCTCACAAAAAATTAGTCAGTTCTGCAGGTAGTACACAGGGGTCCAAACAATCAGACAAAAGAACTTTCCATAATTCTTCCTGGATCATTGCATTTCCAATCCTGACTTGCACTGAAATAGCTGACTGGATCCATGTTCAGTTAAACCCTCCCATGGAGCACTATATCTGGGAACTCACTTTCCAGAAGCTCAGAATTTTTCCAAATCTGAATCAATTTCTGGTTTTGCTGTGCCCAGAAATTCAAAGGAATATCCCATTTCCTCTCTCATTTTACTATAAGCTGCAAGAAGAAACCAGGTTGCACTTTTCACATTTAGCTTGGAAATCTCCTCAGCTAAATATCGAGGTTCATTACTTTCAAATTCTGCCTTCCATCCAACATCAGAACTCAGTTTGCCAATTCTTTGCCACTTTAAAGCAAGGATTGCCTTTCCTCCAGTTTCCAATAACATATTTGTCATTTTCTAAGGCCTCATCAGCAGTACCTTTAGCATCCATATTTCTATAGTTTCTTCAAAACAATCTAGGTCTTTTCTATCAAGCATCACACAATTCTTCCATCCTTTACCCATTACCCAATTCGAAAGCTGTTTCCACATTTTTGGAATTTGCAATAGAAGCACTCCACTATTCTGGTACCAAAATCTGTTTTCCTAACCTAGGCTGCTCCAGCAAATGCCATGAAATGGTTTGGCTTAAACAATAGAAGTGTATTCGCTTACGGTTGGAGTCTGTGAAAATGTCCAAGTCAAGGCATCATCAAGGCGATGCTTTCTTCCTGAAGATAGACTATTGGTAATCCTTGGCTGCTCTGTCACATAGCAAGGTACACGGTGGCATCTGCTGGTCTCTCCCTTCTCTTTCTGACTTTGTTGGTTTCAGCTTCTTGCATCTGTGGCCTTCCCCCTCTCTTTTTGTTTTTATTTTGTGTATAAAGGACTCTAGTAATAGGATAAAGACCCATCCTGAATGAGGTGGGTCACACCTTAACTGAAATAGCCTTATCAAAAGGTTCTATTTACAATGGGTTCACACCCCACCGAAATGGATCAATTTAAGAACATGTTTTTCTGGGGTATATACAGTTTCAAACTACCACATCCAGGGAGAACCTGATGCTTGAGTTTGCATTCAGAAAAAGGCACACCAGGTAGAGGGAGGGTTGCATGGGGTGTTGAGAGATGTGGTCTGCCCAGTCCAGTTGGGAGGGTGTGATTGGCACCGTGGCACCTTCCATTCAGGGTGCACATCCATGAGTGCCCGAGCCTGGTTTACGTACCAGCTGCAAGACCCTAGATGTACACTAGCACTTGGCTCTTGGTGTAACCAAGAACTTGACACATACGGTCGGGGAGAACAGCCATGTCTGTCCTACCTTGGTTCCTTGAACATACTTTCTTCCACACCTGTGTCCCCTTTACTTACCCTCCTTAGCCCAGATATCCCACATCTCTATACTCTCCTCACTCCAGATGAGCTAACACCATGACCAGAGAAACTGACCAAATAACCCTCAAAATATGATCTGTTGTGCTCAAAATATAATTAAAACATAGAGAAGTCCTCCCTCCTCCTTCACATTGGCTTAATAAAACATATTGTTCTGAAAATGCAAACTATAGAGCTGAGCTGGAAAGTAAGAAAAAATCTCCAGATGTTAGAAATAAAGAGGGGCACTGCCAAGAGAGTAGGGGTTGAAACCTTGAGGTCTACATGAGAGGTCAAGTGTATTCCTGATCAAAGAGCTGCAAGTGTTGGTGACTTCTTGGGGATAGGTGATGCCTTCTTGGGGATAGATGGCTTCATCTCAAAGGGTGAGCAAACATGAAACTGACCCTGGAGTCATCTTCACAAAGTGATGCAGGTAGGAGACCCTGCAGGAGACTATTCTCACTGAAGATGGCTTGTAGGTCAAGATTGCCTAGTCCAAGAGGAAATCCAAGGCTGCGAGGGAACAATAACTAGTCCCTAAATGAGCACTTTCCAGGTGCTAGGACCCACTTGAGGGCTTTCAGAATATGAATCTTTGCAACAAACCCATGAAGCAAGTACTCTGATCCACACCCCCATTTTACAGATGAGGAAATGGAGGCATAGAGAGGTACCTGCTCATGGTCACACGGCTAGCTAGCACTCAAATCCACATGGCTTGGCTCCTGTGCAGAATATAGAGACAGGGAATGGGACACACCCCACCTGAGAAAGAGACAGAGCAATTTGAAAGGGGCTTAAAAATACTGGCCTTTAAAGAGATGAAGGAAAGGAATCCATCAAATAAGAATAAGCTTTTGTGAAAACACAGGAGCTTTGAAGAAGAAACAGATATGCTAGAGATGAAAAATGTATTTATTAACTTAGAAAAGTGAAAACCTCAATGGAAAGGTTAAGTAGTGGCTGAGAAGCAGAAGAATTAGGGTCTGAAAAGACACAGCTGGGGAGATTGCCTGGTGCATGGGTTTGAGAGGAAAAGAGAAGGAATGAGATATATGAGCAAGAATTAGGAGATGTGGAGGACAAGACAGAAAGCTCCAAGCAAGATCTAATAGGGGTCCCAGAACAGGGGTCTGGAGAGAATGGGGGCGAGGTAATGTTCAAAGAGATGATGGTTGAGCATGTTTAGATCTGGAGATAGATCACAGTCCCCCTGTGAACAAGCTCATTGTGTTCCCAGGAGGAAAATAGTCAACAGGGCAGAGAGGTAGCACCAGAAAGTAACTGGAATGCAAGCCAGAAGACAGGAGGTTTCAGTGCAGCTCTGTCATCGAACTGCTCTGGGCCTCTTTCTCCATCTATCCAATGAGGGGTTGATCTTGGCTTGATCTTCAGCTCTCATATTCTGTGACTTGGGAATGTTTGGCCCATGGGGAAGATGTAACACCATCTTAATGCATTCACCAATGAGGAGATGATGCATTCATTATAAGGAGAGGAAACAAGTCCTGGGGATTTTTATATTATCTCCTCTAATCTTCACAGGAATCCTCAGAGGGAATTATGAAAACCATTTTATAGGTATGAAAACAACAGAAAATGGAAGTAAATTGTTCAAGGTCACATCGGTAGAAATTGCACACGGGGGGGATATCTGACTTAGGCCTGACTCCAAAGCTGCTTCCACTGCTGTCAGAGCCAGGGTGGGGTTTGGAAGGAAGGGTAGGAGGCTGGCGAGGGTGAGGAGGTGGGGGCAACTGCCCAGTGCCCAAACCCCCTTTGGCCGGAGTGGGTAAGAACCGGTTACGGAGGTGCCCAAGGCCGACCGGGCCACCTGTGGGAAACGCTGGGCAGGTCCCTCTTCCCAGGGCCACCACCTCCTCCTCCTCTGCCACCTTGCAGGTAGATCTGGTCTCTCGCCCTCACCCAAGGGAGCAGAAATAAGTCTTGGAACAATTTGAATAGTACAAAAGGCCTAATGGCTGAGGCTGGTCAGGCCATCCACAGTGCTACGTTTCTTTGCTCTTTGAGTGCTGAACACCGGTGCCCTCGGCCTGGAGAGGCAGCCGGAGCCCCTGCAGTCCATAAAAAATAGGAAAGACAATGATGTAACAATTGAACTTTGTTTGCCTGACAAAGATCTTTCAAAACATCAGACCCGGGGCTGTGGTGGTCTAGGGAGGGGGTAACCAAAGCTATCATTAGTGATGGAAAGGCTGTGACCATTTACAGGACATGTTTATACATTCCATTGTCTCAGTAGTAAACTTCCACCTTCTTCCATGTCCAGAAAGTCTCAGCTCCACATCCTGCCCCACGAACAGGTCTGCACAACTGAGACTGCATACCACACACACACACACACACACACACACACACAGGCAGCTGGGAAGGGGGCTGGGGAGGCGGGGGGGAGGCGGAATGGAGGACTCCAGGATATTGGGGAGGCCCCTGGTGGGCCCAGAGCAAAAGATACCTTAAGGCCAAGAGAGGGGGCTTAGGGCTGAGGGGCCTGACAGAGGGTGAGGCTGGCAGTGGGGCCAGAGGCAAACTGGCCAACGGCCATTTGGCTGGGTTCCAGGGTTGGTGTTTAAATGTTTGAAAAAAAAAAATAGATCTAAAAATGTTATCTGAAAAAAAAAAAAGGATCCACAACGGAAAATATTGTGTGATCCCATTTAAAATATGTGGCAAGAAGAAAAAAAGGCTTGAAAGACACCAAAATGTTAATCGTGCTCATTTCTTGGTGTTGAGATGAAGGGTTTTTATTTTCTCTGCAGTTTTCTGTATTTTTCAGATTTTCTACAATAGGCATGTAGAAAAAAGCTACTAAAATGCCCCTCAAAATGGCATTCTCCCCAAGCCCCCTCAGCCTTCCGAGGGGAGGCCCTGGGTGAGGGTGTGTGTCCCGGGGGGTGGGCAGGGGCCGCCGGGCTGTGGCCGTGCCGCAGCATTTGGGGCCCCTGTGGCGGGGGCACAGGGACTGCTGCTGCCCGAGTGGCTGCAGGGGCGCGGGGACTAGCCTTGGGGCCTTGGGAGAGGGTAGGCCGGAGCCTGAGTGACCCCTGGGCCAGGTCTTCACTCGCGGTCAACCAGACACCTCCAGGCACACAGGGGCCAGCCAGGAGCCTTCCCCTCAGGGGAAGCTGGGACGGGAGGACAGAGGAGGCAGGGCCTGGGGCCAGGACTGGGGTGTGAGGCTGCAACCCCCGCCCACCCTGTTTCCCAGAGTCCTCCAGGGTCGGCACTGCAGGACTGGCCGGCGGCCCGTGCTACGGGAAAGGCAGGCTTGGGGGTTGCCTGGGGCTGGGGCTCTGGGGGACTCCCCAAGGCTCTTCTCTGGAGGAGGATGGAGGAAAGAACCCAGGAAAGTGGGCCCTTGACTGCCAGGAGGCAGGAGAGCAGCCCTGTGCCTGATCCTGGCTTCCTCTTGAGGGACACAGACTCGTTTGGGGAGGGCAGGACCTTTAATTGCTTCCACACAGAGATCGGAGTTGGGGCTCTGCGTTGGGTGCCCGAGCCTGGGGGTGGCGGGAGGGGCTGGGGGGGACGGTGTGGGGCGGGGTGGCGGCCAGGGCGAGCGGGGTGGAGTGGCCCATCCCTGGCCCAAGGCCCCGCAGCCCCCCCTCGCTCACTCCGAGGATGTCCAGCCCGCCCGGCCATCTCAGGAGGGTCTCAGCTCCACCTCGGAGCTGAACTGGGGCCCCCGCTGGGGCTGGCGGAGGCTATGGCGGCGGATGCTGAAGAGCCGCTGGGTCAGGCCCAAGGTGGCCACCAGCAGGGCGACGCCCAGGAAGAGAAGTACCCACTGGCCCACGCGGGCCTGATGCGCCTCCAGGTTCAGGCCCAGGAAGTTGACGTAGCTGGTGACTGGGAAGGAGCCTTCTGAGCTAGCTGGTTGGGGGAAGCAAGGAGAATAGGGCTTGGGGCCATCTAGGCTGGCTTTCCTGTCCTTGCTCTGAGGTCAGAGCGCCGCTGCCTGAACTGAGGAGGGGGCTCAGCCCTGAGCAAACTCTGGGGGCGGGTGGGTGGGGGTGGGGTGCAGGCTGAAGGTGGAGGTGGGGGAGGTACCAGAGTATGGCGTCCAGTTGTACTGGGGCCAGCCCAGCTTCTCCCCGTGCCTCCTGTTCTCCGTGAGGAGCCAGTCCAGCAGTGGCTTGAAGTAGTTCATTAGGGCCGAGGAGGACATGTTGGGCTGCCCGGTGATCAGCTTCATGGCTTCCGGCCACGGCTTACTGAAGCCCAGCTTCATGGCTTCCCTGGGGGAGCACCAGAGAAAGGGAAATCGGGTCAGAAGCACAGGTGGGAAAGCTCCTGGCCCCTCCGCCCCCAACCCCAAGCCTAACATTTGTGCCTAAACTTTCCTTTGAGGTTGGGAGGCCCAGAGGGGTCCTAGTTCCCAGACTGACTGCAGGGGGTACCCGCAAGGCTCCCGGCACAGGAGTTCCCAGCCCCTGGGCCCAGATGGCAGCTGTCCTCAGAGTAGCCCCCACTGGGCTCCTCCAGGTTTAGGGAGTAAATCAGAGGGCAGGGGAGACTCACTCCAGGCGCTTCCCCGCCTCCTTGGACTGGTAGATGTCGCACTTGTACAGTGGGCCCTTGTGGCCAGCCGCCTGGCACAGCGCCTCGTGAAATTGGAACTGGATCACAAAGCTGATGAAGTACCTGGGGAGGCGGGAATGCGCAGCCTGGTGGGCTTGGAGGAGGGGCCGTGCCACCGAGCCCCGGCCCTTCTCCCTGCGACAGCCACAGGGGCATGGTATGGCCAGGCCCCCACCCCCTCACGGCAATTAGGACGGCAGGATGAGCCAATACTCCATTGCCTGCGGTGGCCGCAAGGGTGCCTCCCACCCCTCAACTGCCTCCGCATCCCGGGAGGGGCTCTCAGGGGCTCCCGGGATTAACTCTGGGTGAGGGGGGTCCAGGCAAAGCTCTCCCAGGACTTAGCAACCTGCTTCCGAAGCAGTGGGGCCCTGGGGTGTGTGCAGGTAAAGGCCAGGTGCTGCTGAAGGGGCTGCAGATACGCAGAAGGGAGGACTGGACTGGGAAGGCAGCCCATTCACCCCCTTTAGCCCCAGGCAGTGGGAATCCCTTGACCAAAAAATTCTGCTGGTCGAGGCTGGAGTGGCCTTGAAGAAACTACCAAGCCAGACAGACTCTGAATGCTGGGTCCAAGCCAGGTCCACTGGCTTCACTTGTGTTTCTTCAAAGTGCTTTGCTTAGTACCTTAGTCAGAATTTGGAACATCTCCTTTGCCCACACCTGACTAGAAGACTGTCTGTCCTAACCTCGGAGCTAACTGTCACTCAGGTCAGGGCTTTTACACAAAAAGGTAGCACCAGCGTGGACCCTGGAACCCGCCCCAGCAGGGGGGCAGGGCCCTTCCTAAACGGTCATCTGTGGAGCACTGTCCGGATGAGCCACATTCTGAGGTGCCCCAGGGATGGGTGCTCACTGCCATTGCCTGGAGCATCTGAGCAGGTCTTCTCTCCCTCCCTGGACCACCGGGGACAGAATTTACCCATCCCGTGACTATTTATTAGGGCTTAGCCGTGTGCTGGCGGCGTGTCAGGCGCTGGATGGAAAGGTGGGCCTGGTGGCCGTGAGTCCTGCCCTCGCTGGGCTTCCCGAGCCCTCCTGAGCAGCCTCATTCCTTCTGAGCCTCCTGGGTGGCTGGGGCCGCCTGCAGCCCAGGGGTGATGGGAGCAGCACGTCCAGGTGTCCCCAGACCCATGCCCTTCCAGAGAGGGCTCAGATCCCCCAATCACCCTTCCTGGCCTCAGGCAAGTTCTCTTGTTTAGCACTTCGAAGTAAGGCCCCGAGGGGATGTTCTTGCCATAGCTGTGTGCCTCACACTATATGCTTCCTACACTGTTTACACTTTTCTTTTAAAAGAGTCATTTAATAATGGCTATGGCCACCATTTCCACAGCATGCTATATATTAGACATGATGCTAAAGATTTATTTAATCCTCACAATAGTCCTGTGAAACCCACTCTCAGGTGAGAAACTGAGACTGAGGAATTTGTTCAAGAAAATAAAATCGTGGAGCTGGAATTTTTTTTTTTTTTTTTTGCATGGGCAGGCACCAGGAATCGAACCCGGTTCTCTGGCACGGCAGGTGAGAACTCTGCCTGCTGAGCCACTGTGGCCTGCCCGTGGAGCTAGAATTTGAATCCAATTCTGCCTGGCCCCAAGCCTGGGACTTGAACCTTGCCCCTAGCAATACAGACAGCTGTCCTGTCTCTGTGTGGAAGGGCTTTCAGGTGCCACTCAGGTGTCACAGGCAATATATTCAATATGTTGTCAAGTGACACAGTCTCGTTTGGGAATAAAAAAGTGTTCAGACCTGATGGAGTCATGGGTCACAGTTAATGCCAGCCACCCAGCCAAGGTCTTGGACCACCAGCAAAGTATTGTAGGTGAATTTCTGTTTCCAATTGCTTGGATGTAAGAGGCTCTTGCTGTATCAAAAGGAAGCTTAAAGAAACACCAGTGAGCGGTGGCAGCAGTGGATGCAGGCACAGGGCATTCCATGGCCTGGCTGGGCCGGCGGTTCCTGCAGGGTGCCCACAGCGCTGCAGGTGGTCAGTCTGTGGACACGCCACCCCCTCCCCTCAGTGGCGTCTCTCTGTTACCTGAGATAAGGTGTACTTGAAGGGATGTGGAACTTGGCCCCGGGATCAAAGTCGCCTTGAGACCTGGGCACAGGGGGGCAGAGGCCCTGGTATTTCAGCCTGTCAAGGGGAAAGGTGTGTTGGAGGAGCGTTTGGGAGGGCCAAGCGGGGGGAGCTGGCCTTTTTGACCTGAAGGGTGTTCCCAGTACCCAGGGCTACCCTGGACTTTCCAGACTTGTGCGTTCTGTGCCTCTGTGCACTATCACTCCTGCACCCCAATTCTCACACATGCGCACACATACACAATGACCCAAGTGTATGTACACACACCATGACCCATAGGCATGCACAATCATATACTGTGACACATATGCATGCACACACACAATGACCCACATGCATACAATGACCCATGTGCACATACGTACACCCAGTGACCCATGTGCATGTACACACACCATGACCCATAAGAACATGCACACACGTACACTATGTTCCATATGCATGCACACACTCACATAGACATTATATACACAGATACACACAAATTATCATATAGAAAAGAGACACAGGCACTTACACACACAACATACCCTCAAGCTGGTATATGCACACACACACACAGGCATGCACCTGAAGCTCCACCACTCCTGGTTATAGTTCTCCTTGCTGATACTTCCATCAAACACCCTCCAGCGCCACTGGTCAATGAGGTAGCCAAAGGGGAGAAAGGCGATCTTGTCCAGTGCAATCTTCATAAGAAAATTGATGTCGTTCTCTGCCAAGGGGAGGGAGTCTGGGCATCAGATCCACTCCCACCCCCTGCCAGGCCTTAGCACTTGGTTCTGAGTGTGTGTGCTGACCAGAGAGGGGAAGCGGAACTTACCCCTTTGTGTCCTGTAACCTGCCTCTGGGATCATCTGTCTATTCCATCTTCCCAGGCTTACTCTGCGGGGCGCCTCCTTTTCCCCCACTGACCCCAACCCAAACTCTGCCCCGAGGGCCATTAATTCTTCCTCTTCTCTACCTCCCAAACTCGGCTGTCCCCTTCTAGGTCCCTCATGCACCGGGAGGGATCCTGCTCCTCCCTTACCATAGCCGCCACCCTCATTACTCAGGAGATTGATGGTGTGTAGGTGCTGGGGGGTAGACACTGAGAGCGCCAGCACGTCTCCAATGGCCTCGTGAAAGCCAGGGTTGGCACCTTCTCGTAAATTCACAGGCAAGTTCTTGTACTGCATGAAATATTGTATGTGGCCCATTTCGTGGTGGGTCACCAGCAGGTCCTCCATGGTCACAGTGGTGCACTGCTTGATCCTGAGAACAGAGTGGAGGGGGTTGGAAGAGACAGTAGGGAGCTCTAAGACACAGAGGGACCAGCTAGCTGTCCTTCCAGAGAAGACTCCTATATCACAGCTGTATCCATGATGGCACAATGGGAAGGAAAATGAAAGGGAGATATGGAGTGAGCCTGAGAAAGAGGGAATCTGGGGCTTGAAAGCTCCTACAGAATTCATTCTGGCCATTCCTTTGCCTCCGACTTCCCTGAATAACCCTAGTCCACACTACCATGTTGCTTTCTAACTGCACAAAGTACTTACTCTAGAGGCATTGGGACACTCAGTTATGTTCAGTGTAGTACTTTCTAGAATGTGTGCTCTGTGGTTTCCCACGTGCAACACTTCCTCTCTCCCAAGACTTGGTCTTCCTTGAAGGAACAGCAGTGTCTGAGCTATTCTGCATCTCATGTGGCCAACATCAGCAACATATTCACTCAAAAGATTCTTATGGCCAGGACTGAAATGACAGCTGCAGAGATGTCCAAGTCAGAAGGTTACACTTCCCTCTTGATCTTTCCTTGTCCTCTTTTGTTAGCCAATTCAGTTGCAGGAAATTATTTCTTGGATCTAACAGAAGCCCTTCAGTTCAGGTCAACCCCATTTTCCTGTCATTTTCCTCAGGAGAGTGGGGAGGAGCTGCCAAGCAACCTGGTCATAATGAAGTTGGAGTCTGTCTACCTTCTCCTCTGACTCCTCCTAAGAGGGAGGATCCCCAAAGAACTCCCATCCTCCTCTTGATCCTGTCCACTTCCAGCCTTAAAGGTGCAGTCCTCAGGCCTTTGGGTGCTGGGCTGAAGGACTCAAGGCCAGATGATCCCGTGGATCTTCTCTATGTGGGTTCCTGGTTCTCTGCACCCACTTTTCTTCTAGGAGATGCTTCATCAGATGTGGTGGCTCATCTTTGCCACTTCTCCCAAGAATTGGGGTCTGTTTTCCCTTCCTTTGAATCTAGGCTGGCCTTATGACTAGTTTTAATCAATAAAATGAACCAGAAGTGACTCTGGGCCAGCTTTGGACTTAGACTTTAAAAGGCCCAGCTGTAGCTGCTTCTGCTCTGAGGGATGTCTACTGCCATCTACAAAATCTGCCTGCCTGAGACTGCCATGCTGTGAGGAAGCCCAAGCGCATTGACAGGTTGCCTGGAGAGAGTGATGCCCAGCCGATGCTCAACTCTTCCTGCCATCCCAGCCCAGGTACCAGACATGTGAGTGAAGAAGCCAACTTGTACACTCCTGCCAAGCACATGCTACATGGAGAAAAACAGAGGAACCCAACCAACAGCCAGAACCAATGCCCCATTGAGCCATCCCAGCCATCTCCAGTCATGAGAGCTAATCCAGCTGAGGTCTGAGTCATTGTGGAGCAGGGATAAGCCATTTCCACCTGAATTCCTGGCCCATAAAATCATGTGCATGATAAAATGGCTTTGTTTTACATCACTAGGTCTTTGGGTGGTTTGTTGTGCAGAAACAGATCACTGAAACCCTGTTCTTGGATGAAGACAGCTTCTGAGGCTCTGTCAGTGATGAGGACGGATCTGTGCAAAGCCCTTTTCCTCAAATGTCTCCCTGTGTCAAGGCATGCTCACACATGGAGAGGGGACAGCTGTATGCAAAGACTGCCTGGAGAGGGGATGGTGACCTAACCCAGGACTAGGACCTTGAGCATTGGCCAACTGTCCAAGTTGACCAAGGTGGTCAATGCTTCATTTGGTGGACGGGGTTCTCCCAACACAAGCCAGTTGCTGTTCTGGGGCCAGGTCTAACTTCTTGACCCTTAGTCCCAAGTTCTGGCCCCTGTACCCTTTTCCTTTCTGCCTGGCTCTGGCTGAGGCCATTGCAATGGAAACATTCCTTGGCTTATCTCCTTGCCCACTGGGCTGAGGAAAAGGACCCCCTACCCCAGCTCCAGCCTGGACACACCTGAAGTCCTTGCCATTGTAGAAGTCCCAGGCGGAAGCATGGCATACCACTTCCCGCCCATCGGTTGGCTTCTCCAGCATCGACTTGTTCCAGAACTCTGGGGGCACAGGCAGCAGCCCCAGGGAAGTGAAGAAACGGTCAGCTTCCTCAAACATCCTCCTGGGTGTCCAGCCCTGCAAGCAGATGGAGCTCTGCTAATCCTGGGGGCCGTGGGAGCAGACCATGTGCTATAGGGTTGGGGGTACCAGGAAAGGGCCCAGCTGGAAGGGATTCCTGAATCAGGGGGTTCTCTCCCACCCCCAGCAATCAGAGGGCCACCCGTGAAGGAGTTGCAGAGGAAGGAGGAGGGCCCTAGCACAGACCTGCTTTTTCATGGCCTCCGTGGCATCCAGCTTGGGGGCTAAAGGGAAAGGTACTACCAGATCATAGATGTTGGACCACGTCTGTGCCCACATGTTCCCTGGAGGTGGGTGGGGGAAGAGGGCGGGAGAGAGGAGAGGCAGGTGTTACTTCTTAGGCTCCTCACCACCATGTACAAAGAGGGAACCAGATCCCAGTCCTGCAAATCACAGCAGCACCTCTTGAGCACCTACTGTTTGCCAACTTTGACATATGTGGGATTGATCTATACATGAAGCCTGAACGTGTGATTGCTGGACTGGTTACAGCAGAGGACCTTGCTGGTCACCCATCAAGGGGCGGGTCTTTACTGTGTCCTGAGAAGTGGATCAATGTCACCAGCGACTGTTTATGGGTCCCTGGCCATCTGCCCACATGGCCACTGTGCATCCAGCACTGTGCCAACCACATTGTGTGGATTAATTTGTAATCTCACTGCAACCGGCGCCACCAGGATTCCATTGTGTAGGAAAGGAAATGGAGGCTGGGCAGTCAAGCAACGCGCCCAAGGCCCTCAGCTCCTAAGTGCTGGGCTGGGATTTCAGCCCGCGCTCTTGGCTGAAACCTCTGCTGTGTCCCCTCTGGGCTGCCTGGGGTTGATTTATGCAGGTCACCTGTCAGCGACTCTGGCAAGAACCATCTTCTTTGGGAGAGGCTCACGCCTCTGAATTTCAGGCAAGAGGGGAAGAGAGCCCAGTTCTCCAGGATTGGAGAAAAGGAAGTTATTCAGAAAATGAATGGAAAGGCTGAGAAAAATTATTCGGAACAGAGATTCTTTTGTAGCCAAGGGAGATGAAATGTGAACTGATAGAGAGAGAGAGAGAGCAAGAAGTGCCTCACTGTTCCTCATTCGCCAGCACCAGGGCTGAGCTCTAACCCCGAGCTCTGCCTTTGCCCCCTGGTCCCCCCAGGCCACCCTCGGTATATTGCTTCCCGTCCTGGAGTCTTCACCCTCTCCTCAGAGCCCCGTGGGTGCTCTCACCCAACAGATGAGCGGGGATGGGGCCCTCCAGGTTGATGTACTGGGGCCCGTAGTGGCGGAACAGGGCACGGCGCACGTAGGCGTGCAGGTTCAGGTACAGCGGCTGCACCTCCTGGAAGAGCTGCTCCAGGTCCTGCTCCAGCGATGGCGTCTCGTACACAGCTTTCCACGAGTCCCCTGCGTCTTTGTAGCCTGCAGAGGGGACACAGCCAGGTTCTCTGAACACCTGCCATTCTCAGAGCCCCTCCCTGCCTCCTGAGTGACCTTCCTTTCTCCAGGCCTCAAAGGGGCATCAGGGGACCTGGGGGCAGCAGAGAGCTGGCAGTGTCATCAGGAGGGACTCACCATTGAGCTTGGCAGCATTGTTTATGAGCTCCACATATTTAGGGAAAAAAGGGAGGATGGCTCTCCCCGCCTTGTCTCTCCAGCCCTTCCACGCCCATAACAGTTCTTCATAATTCCGGGAAGTGGACATCAGCTTTGACAGTTCTGGGATGGGGTGGGGAGTGCAGAGAGTGAATGGCTTGAGTTTCCAGCCGTGTGCTCACTTCCCACCTCCTTGTAAGATGAATCGAGTCGTACAATTCCAAGCTGGGATAAAATTGGCCCAATCACGGGAAGTGACTCTACAGGCAACAAATCCAGTGAAATGGGAGAGAGGTAGGGAGCCACCATCTGCGGCAGGGTTTCCACAACCCTGGCAGGCCTGGGCCTGTCCACATCTCCATATGAGCCGTGCGTAATGCAGCTGGGTCCCCAGCTAGAAAGCACGAGAGCTGGGCTACAAACCGAAGGTTCCACATTTCAAACTTGAGGACATGGCTCAGGGCTCAGTGGGAAGAAATGGTTTGGAGGTCAAAAGACCCAAGTTCTTGTGGTCATCCTTCCACAGACCATCTAATTACCCTGCATGGCTGCCGGACCACTCCTTCCCCACCTGTAAAGTGGGTGGCGGGGTGGAGGGGGGTGCAGATCAACCAGAGATGTAAGGTCGCTGAGCAGAGCTGCACCTGGATCACCTCTGTGTCTCCCCCCACAGCTGGCCCTGGGTTATTCTTTGTTATTGGACTGAACTGAACAACAAAAATAAGAAAACCAGCAGTGAAGACTGTGAAAGGATAAAGAACTATCCAAACGTCATTGGGAAGCCAGAAATCCTGGGTCTGTGTCCGGCCAAAGCCACTTGCTGCGTGTGTGTGATAACAGAGTTAGTGCCTACTTCCGGGGCTGGGGAGAGGGTGGCGCAGGGCCCCCAAGCTGCACGCAGGCCACAGGGCTGGCTGCCCCTCCCACCTGGCCCTGCCCTGGACTTAAACTCTCTCACACTATTCTGGACCATGCCATGTGATGGCTATGCATTTTTCACAGAGAATGCACATTCAAATTAATTTTTGTTTAGCAAGAATTTGAGCATTTCACATCGGTGACCTGAGGGTGGGCCCTGGACTAGGGGTCTGGCTGGTGAGGGGGCCTGAGCACCAGAACCCTGTGGAGGTGCCTCTCATGACACGCACGTGCACACACACACCTCTCCATACACACACACACCTCTCCGTGCACATACACACCTCCCCGTGCATACACACACCTCCCCCTGCACACACACCTCCCCGTGCACACACACACCTCTCCATGCACACACACACCTCCCCATGCACACACACATACCTCCCATGCGCTTGCACACACACGTCCCCGTGCGTGTGCACACCTCCCCCGACATTGTGCGTGCGTAGCCACGTACACAACCTGCAGGCCAAACCCGGTCCCAGGCAAACTGCTTCTCTCTCCTGTTTATTTTCCGTTTCCCTTTCTACTTGTCATTGTTCTAATGTGGGAGTTGAGCTGGGGGCCAGGAAGAGACCATTTCTGGGTGGAGAGTCCTCAAGAAAGAATGTTTACGCCTCTAGTTCTCCTGCCGCGGGAAGGCGGGAGCAGGGGAGTTGGCACGCGGGGGACTCGTGTTTGGGGGGTAGTTCTGTCCAAGGGGGGAGGGGGAGGAGGACCAGCCAGTGGGGGAGGCAGGGAGGGGGCCGGGGCTGGGCCGCCCTCCATGCATCCAGCAAGAGGGAACCAGCAGGGTCTAGGCTGGGGCTTCTACCGCCCTGGGACTCATCCTGCCTGGGCTTCTGTTTCCTTCTCAGTCATATGTTGGGGGCAGGGGGTTGAGGAGTAGGGGGTAGAGAA